>JAWDJV010000145.1:0-33999 GCA_033119285.1 Teratosphaeriaceae sp. CCFEE 6253 | reverse complement strand
CGGAACTAACAAAACACCCGAGATGAGTGGCCGGCGCCGGCGATCCACTCGGGACTCCGCTCTGACCTCTGCCACACCGTACACGCACTGTAGTACTGCGGCGATGGACGATTGACACCTGAGGACGTGCCATCTCACGATTAGATGCCTTGCCTGATGCTCCCGGCCGCGCGCTCCTGCCCCCAACGTTGATGAGATCACAATGCAACAGCTCCCCTCGTCGCATGCAGCGACGGGTGCCGGGATAAGCTTTGACTCGAGGCAGGGTCAGCTTCGTCGCGCGGCCGCCATTGGCCTGATAGCACCGGCCCCGCGCACAGATGAGCCCGCTATGCCGTTCGTGCCGCTAGCCCCGGAGCGTGACGCTCTCACGCTTCATTTTCGGTCCTTTTGCGAGCCGCGAATGGGTGGTGGGCTGCCCGGGTCGCAGCTAAATCGCTCACAGAAGCAAAGCCCGCCCGTTTTGCAATAACGTTGCTCGTCCGCAATTCTGCGCGGTACCGGGAGTGCCCGCCCTGTAGCTCTCGCTGCCCCAGCGTCATCTTAAAGCAGAGCCTTCCTGCTCCTCCTCTCTTCTGCCGCACGCGACTCTCCCCTCCATCCCCATCGACGCGACGTCCATTCTCTTGGACTTCGCCGTGCACGATGGCCGCTCCCCGTGTGAGCTTCTCCGATAAGGATCTGGAGAACGGTGACAGTGTGCCGGAGAGGTAGGCGCGCCTCGAGGCCGCTGCTGCCCGTCCCCGACGCGGCCGCGGCGCCTCCCATCACAGCAAGCTCAATGGAATGTACTCACACCTGGCAGGTCCCGCAAATGGTCGCAGGCCCCGGGAAATATCGAGGATCTCGGTATGTTGACAGCCACAACAGCCGCGCGGATGCTCGTATTAACATGGCATCATCAGACGAGTACACCGCGCTCCAGAAGTACATCTCCACCTACAGAGATCCGCGAGCCGCCGACAGCGCCGAGAACCAAGCCAAGGACGGCGAGGATGCGCCGAAGGGCAAGGCGTGGTGGCAGGTATGTCGCTCGCGCTCGACCATGCTACCGAACGCGACACTGACCGACTGACGTGGCAGTTCTGGCGGTCGGGCGGCTCTGAGCTCGCCTCCGACAAGGATGCTGGCGCCGTGCCCGAGGACTATCTCGAGGCCGACATCAAGCAGGGCCTCACCAACCAGCAGGTCGAGGACCGCCGAAAACGTTATGGCTTCAACGAGATCTCGACTGAGAAGGAGAACCTGTTCATCAAGTTCCTCATGTTCTTCACCGGGCCCATCCTCTATGGTACGTCTATCACTGCATTCTGCGACACCCGACGGCTGTTGAGCGCGCGTTGCGTTCGCAATGGCTCTATGCACGCTGTGTTGCTTTTTCCCGAGCTCGACAGCCAGCTTGGAGCTACGGGCGCAAATTGCTTGGCATCGCCGCAACAGCGCAGCAAGCTAACTGCATGACAGTCATGGAAATCGCCGTCCTCCTTGCCGCTGGTCTTCGTGACTGGATCGATTTCGGTGTCATTATCGCCATCCTCTTGCTCAACGCTGCCGTCGGCTGGTATCAAGAGAAGCAGGCCGCTGATGTCGTCGCATCTCTCAAGGGTGATATCGCCATGAAGGCAATCGTCATCCGTCAAGGTCAAGAACAGGACATCAAGGCTCGTGAGCTCGTACCCGGTGACATTGTCATCATCGAGGAAGGCCAGACTGTTCCTGCCGACGCACGCCTGATCTGCGATTACGACACCCCGGAAGAGTTTGAGCGCTACAAGGAGCTTAGAGAGCAGCATGCCCTCAACCCAGAGGAAGACCCGTCGGGCTCCGAGGACAAGGAGGGTGAGGAGGGCGAGGAAGGCGTTGCACACCAGGGACACTCCATCATCGCTACCGATCAGTCCGCCATCACTGGCGAGTCTCTCGCTGTCGACAAGTTCATGGGCGACACCGTCTACTACACCACCGGCTGCAAGCGTGGCAAGGCCTACGGCGTTGCGACCATTTCCGCTAAGCATTCGTTCGTTGGCCGCACTGCTACCCTCGTGCAAGGCGCCAAAGATCAGGGACATTTCAAGGCCATCATGAACTCCATCGGCACAGCGCTTCTCGTGCTCGTCATGTTCTGGATCTTGCTCGCCTGGATCGGTGGCTTCTTCCGCCACTTGAGCCTCGCGACTCCCGAGGCGTCCGATACCAACCTGCTGCACTACACCCTGATTCTGTTCATCATTGGTGTACCAGTCGGTCTGCCCGTCGTTACCACCACAACCCTGGCTGTCGGCGCTGCCTACCTTGCCAAGCAAAAGGCCATCGTGCAGAAGCTCACTGCCATCGAGTCGCTTGCTGGTGTCGACGTTCTGTGCTCTGACAAGACTGGAACACTCACTGCCAACCAGCTCTCCATCCGTGAGCCTTACGTCTCCGAGGGTGAGGATGTCAACTGGATGATGGCCTGCGCCGCGCTTGCCTCGTCGCACAACATCAAGTCGCTCGATCCCATCGACAAGGTCACCATTCTGACGCTGAAGCGCTACCCGAAGGCCCGCGACATCCTCAAGGACGACTGGAAGACCGAGAAATACACTCCCTTCGACCCGGTCTCCAAGCGCATCACCACCGTTGTCACTCTCCGCGGCGACCGCTTCACGTGCGCCAAGGGTGCGCCCAAGGCCATTCTAAACCTGAGCGAGTGCACCAAGGAGCAGGCCGATTTCTTCCGGGACAAGGCGACCGAGTTCGCTCGCCGTGGCTTCCGCTCGCTCGGTGTCGCTTACCAGAAGAACAACGAGCCGTGGGTTCTGCTCGGCATGCTTTCCATGTTCGATCCCCCTCGTGAGGATACCGCTCAGACTATCATTGAGGCCCAGCAGCTCGGTGTCCCGGTGAAGATGTTGACGGGTGATGCCATTGCCATTGCGAAGGAGACCTGCAAGATGTTGGCGCTCGGCACCAAGGTCTACAACTCGCAGAAGCTCATCCACGGCGGTCTCTCCGGCTCCACGCAGCACGACTTGGTCGAGCGCGCCGACGGTTTCGCTGAGGTGTTCCCTGAGCACAAGTACCAGGTCGTCGAGATGCTGCAACAGCGTGGTCATTTGACTGCCATGACTGGAGACGGTAAGCATGGGCCCTCATGTCTGCATTTGACCGCATTCTAATCTGCTGCAGGTGTCAACGACGCTCCCTCTCTCAAGAAGGCTGACTGCGGTATCGCTGTCGAGGGTGCCTCCGAGGCTGCCCAGGCTGCCGCCGATATCGTCTTCCTGGCTCCCGGTCTCAGCACCATTGTCTTCGCCATCAAGACCGCCCGCCAGATCTTCCAGCGTATGAAGGCTTACATTCAGTACCGTATTGCGCTCTGTCTGCATCTCGAGATCTACCTGGTGACGTCCATGATCATCGTCAACGAGACCATCTCCGCCGATCTGATCGTCTTCATTGCTCTGTTCGCTGATCTGGCCACGGTCGCCATCGCCTACGACAACGCACACTCGGAGCCTCAACCAGTGGAATGGCAACTGCCCAAGATCTGGGTCATCTCCGTGATCCTCGGCATTGAATTGGCCCTCGCAACGTGGGTGGTACGCGGCACATTGTTCCTGCCCAACGGCGGTATCATCCAGAACTTCGGCAACATCCAGGAGATCATCTTCCTCGAGGTTGCGCTCACGGAGAACTGGCTCATCTTCGTCACCCGCGGTGCCACCACTTTCCCGTCGTGGCAGCTGGTCGGCGCCATCCTCGTGGTCGACATCCTCGCCACCATCTTCTGCATCTTCGGCTGGCTCTGGCACGGCATCGACGGCGGCCTGCACACCCGCCCGTACCCGAACCCGCTCGGCGGCTACTACTGGAAGCAGACGCCGCACGGCTGGACCGACGTGGTCACCGTCGTGGTCGTGTGGGCCTACTCGATCGGCGTGATCATCATCCTCGCCATCACATACTTCTGCCTCAACCTCATCCCCGCGCTCAAGGACCTCGGGCGCAAGAACCGCGACATGCACGACACGCAGATGGAGAACATCCTCGGCCACCTCAGCAAGCTGGCGCTCAAGCACGAGAAGGACGAGCACACGGGCGAGAGCCGCTTCGTGCTGGCGGCCAAGTCGACGGAGGAGGATGACGACGACTAGACGGAAGGCTGCAGAGAGGCGGTCGTCGTTCTCGCTGTTGTTGTTGGAGTACGTTGCACAATATCAAAGATACCATCAGTTCACGTCCATTGCTCCATGCGAGATAACTCGGGGGTGTGTTACTACGTCAAGGATAGGGCTGCGCGCGCCGCTTCTTTCTTTGACTTGGGAAGTGCACTGTACATAATAGCCGGGTAGATTCCGTATGTGTAAGAGGCTAATCAAAAAACGAGCCTGTCCGCATTCCGAATGACCCGATCGCTCCTACCCTTCTGCTGTTAGAAGTGTGTCAATCCAACTCGCCTGACCAGCGCACCGTGGCAATCATTGAGTCGTATGGTCATCACCGGTGTCCTCTCATGATGCGAGTCAAACACCGATAAGAGGGAGATGTGTGCTGTACCTCACGCCGCGGCGGCCAGGCAAAGACTGCGAGCCCTTGCCCGCCGCCCAACTGACACGGCTGCTCGACGCGCAAAGCTCCCCTTGAGACTGGATCTGCTTGCCTACCGACCAGCCAGTACAGTATGTCGCTCTACCCCGGCGTAGCTCTGGTCACTGGCTCCGCCAGCGGTGAGTCTCCAAACTCCCGGCCCACCCCGTCGTCCCCCGCCATCATTGACATGCAACGACAGGTATCGGCCAAGCCACCGCCGTCTCCTTCGCGCGGGAGGGCTGCCGCCGAGTCGTCCTCGCCGACCGCGATGAGCCGGGTCTCCGGGAGACCGAAGAAGCCATCAAGTCCCTGGCGCCGGAGTGCGACGTCCTGCTCGTCCCGACGGATGTCGCGTCCGAGGCCTCCGTGCAGAGTTTAGTCGACGCTGCGGTGAAGCGGTTCGGGCGGATCGACTATGCGTGTAACGCGGCCGGTATACGCAGTCCCGCGAGGCAGGCATGCTATTCGATGACCCTGCTGAGGGGTCTGATCCAGGTGTGCTGAGCAACAACGAGCGCTCCGATGCCACGACGCTGGCGGAATTCGACCGCATCAACGGCGTCAACTACCGCGGCTGCTGGCTGTCGTCGCGGGCGGAGATCACGCAGATGCTGGGGCAGGCGCCGCTGCCGACGCACGATGGGCGGGCGGGGGCGAGGGGGAGCGTGGTGAATATCGCGTCGCAGCTTGGGATTGTTGGGAGGCCTGCGGCTCGTACGTTCCAGCTCCGTCGTCGTGGACGACTTGTCCGGGGGGGTTCCCTTCGTTGACGGGCATGGCAGCGGCGTATTGCGGGTCCAAGGCCGCGGTGATCAGCATGACGCGATGCGATGCCATTGATGTACGGGCAAACCCCTTCCGTCATGCTCCACTACCTACATGTAGCTGACACGCACGCAGTACTCCAAAGACAACATCCGGATCAACTGCGTCTGCCCCGGCGTACGCCTGCCCCCTCCCCACAAGCCTCCCAGTCCCATCAGACTACCCAATGCTGACCCCATGCACCCCCTAGGTCATCGACACCCCCATGACGCGCCCCAACATGGCCGTCCTCGGCCCCGCCATCGCCATCGCGCCCCTGGCCCGCGCGGGCACGGCGCAGGAGGTCGCGGACTGCGTGCTCTTCCTCGCGAGCGCCAAGGCGTCGTTCGTGCAGGGGTCCGCGCTGGTGGTGGATGGGGGGTACGTGATCAATTGAGGGATCGGGGGGTTCAATCCGTTGTCGGGGGAGAGGGGGGGCGTGTGGTAGTGGTGGTGGTATCGCAGCGAGCCAAGAGAGGGTGGTCGAGGCTGCTGGGTGCTAAGGGATCGCGGGGGGGCTATCGATGCTGTCGGGACAGCATTGGAAGAGGGGGGGCGAGTCCAGCTCCGCATGCTGCGTGGACTACATGTACTTACCCCCTCGGCGTCGCCTCCTGGAGCTGCCGGGGCTTTGGACAATCCGAAGCATGAATGCTTCTGGACTCGGTGTGTTCACTTTCCTCGCAGGCCAACCAGTGTGTCGACCACATCGCCCCACATTCCATGTGATTGGCGAGCCCACGCTGGAGAGCGACTGATCAAAGTGACCGGTCAAAGATCTTAGTTGCATCGAGCTGGCGCGCGGGTATATGTATGACAGCCAAAGCCAGTAGAGCGCAGCGCCTCGCGCGCCCGCAGCCCATGGAATCGCCACAACTCCGTCGCCCAACCGTAGCGCATCAAACCCCCTCCATTCAGCTCGTCCGCCTGTCCGCCAACTCCGTCCTCGGCGGCCGGTACGGCACATACCCCCCCCACAACTCTGCCGGCTCCTCCGCCACCGCCTGCAGATTCGGCGTCACCTGCGCGTGTGCGTGCGCCGCGGGACTATGCCCCGGCGGTGGCTGCTTCGGACTGCCCCCCCCGGCGCCGGCGCCCGACATCGCGGGGCTGTGGTGCAGCAGGGAGGAGGAGCACTCGAGCTCGCTCTTGTGCCCGCTCTGCGTGCGGCGCAGCGCGATGGGGTGGGAGTCGATCTCGGGCGTGCGGCCGGGGGGCGGGTCGTGGCCGACTTGGTGGCCGTATTTGTCTGTCGTGATCACGGCCTGGTGCTCCTCGCTGGATGGGGAGGAGGGGAGGGCGGTCGTGTTGTGGGCTTTGCGCCGGCGGTAGAGGAGGTAGGCGAGGAGGGCGCTGGTCAGGAGGAGGAGCGGGATGCCGACTGCGAGGCCGATGATCAGGCCGAGGTGGGAGGGGGAGGCGCGGGGGGGCGTGTTTTTGGGGGGCTGGGTGGACGAGGCGCCGGCGGCGGAGACGGTGGAGTAGACGACGAAGGTGGATTGGGAGCCGTCGGTGTTTGTCGTGACGGCCTCGGAGGTGAGGGTGGAAACGGCTGTGCTGGAGGTCGTCGGATCTGCACTCGCCGAAGTAGACGACTGCTGGGCTGAAGACGAGGCAGAGACGGCGGCGCCGGTTGCGCTCGAATCGCCGTTCGACGAGGACGTCTGCTGCTGCTGGTTTGCGCCTCCTGTGGGTGTCCCGACTGCGGTAAGCGTTAGCTGCGCAGTGCATCTGGATAGTCGCGGACTGACGTACGAGTAGTAGAAGCTGGCGAGTTGCCCGAGCCGGACGATGCTGGTGTGGGACTCGGCACGCTCGTAATCGACGCATACGATTTGCCCTGGTCCAGCAAGAAGAAGTCGGTATTGGCGGTCGTGCAGCAATTGAAGCTCCGATCGCCATCACAGCACCCTACCGAAGATCAACATACATCCATCCAAGACGGTGCCCGGACTCGCCACTCACAGCTCCCATCCGCGCACTGCAGCAACGCCTCGTCGCCCACGGCGGTGTTGCCCTGCGTGCAGACCTGCGGGCAGCGGGCGGCCTGCCACGTCCGGTCCGTGCAGGTGTAGCGGCCCCAGATGTCGACGCCGGGGGCCGGGTTGTAGCAGAGGCCGTTGCTCATGCACTGCCATTGGTAGGGGCAGCAGGTGCTGGCGCCGCCGTCGGAGGGCGAGCAGGCGGCGTCGGTGGTGGAGAGGTCGCCGTTGGGGTAGTAGCAGTTCTGCGCCGTCGCCGGGGGGGTGTGCAGGAGGGCGGTGAGTACATGTAGGATCAGGGGGGAGGGGAGGGTCGTCAATAGCCGGCGCATGGCTGTTGTGCGTCGCGAGTGAGGTCAGTAGATGTAGTCAGCGGGAGGAAGGCATGCAGTCGAAGAAGACGAAGTCACCAACGTGACGAAGTGAGGTGAGGTTCCGCGCGTGACGCATGGCTGTTTGCCCCCCCGTGCAGCGTTGCAGGTGCTGCGAGCAGGCTTCCAAGCTTCGATGTGACAACTTGACGGATGAGGTAGGTACGGGGAGTGGCGTCAGGTGCGACCGGGCACTCACACTCGCACACAACGCTCAGCACCGCCCCCGCATGCATTGGTTGGAGCGGTGGACGTCACTACACCCGACCGACTGCCAATGCTTGTTCGGGGTGTGGCACAGGGTGAGGACCCGACCGTGAAGTTGCGAGGTTCATCAATCGCCACCGCATGCCTCTCTCTTCCTCACATCCTCCACATCCCCACCAAGGCGCAATCCCGTATCATCGCTGTCACAGCCAGGCGCCATCGCCTCGAGCGCCCCTCATGATGAGACCCGGCAAGGCGCGTGCCGATCGCGGTGAGACCTCAGCCGGATACCTACCTGCAGCACCGCCAGCCAATATCGCCCGCCAGCCTGACCTTAACAGCAGCGCCCCCGCGCTCGCGCCTCGAATGGGAGGACTGTGGTAGAGTGCTGGCCGGGGCCGAGTGGGTGTGCTATACCATCGGGGTTGGCAGCATCGCTATCGCAGGACCTCCGTATATGTATGCCGTCCGTCATATCGCTGCCGGCATCGTATGCTTGCGGACTACCGTGAAACGGATGGGACTCGCCATTGGCGATGGGGACGGCAACGCGTGCAGGTGCAGGGGAGGATGGGGTGCCAGACTGCGACACAGCAAGTCAGTGCCAATAATGAAGCGCTCCCACTTGCATGACGGCCTGGTGCGTGTGGCCGGAGTGCCAGTGAGGTGGGAGGGTGTCCGGCGCACGAGTCTCGCCGCGGCTCGCGCGGTCGCATGACTCGCAGCCATATCAAGCCGCGGTTGAGAGGAGGCTTTGCACTTTTACTCTTCCGACCATGCGAGTGGCAGAGTAGCTCGAGATCGTCCGTCGTCAGGATGGGCCGCCCGTCCTGCCGACGGGCCCGGATTGCTGACGCGGAGTGCATCGCCCAAGTGGCCTCCCGGTCGCAGCATCAAGGAACGTGCTGGAAGATGTGTTGTGGCGAAGAAGCCCACACCCGGTCGCAAGGAGGTCACGAAGCGAAGGGAGACGCAACGCGCCACCACCTCGCTCAGTGGGCCTGCGCGCGAGTGGGCAGAGAAGCCAGGGCAGCCGTCTTGAATTGCTGGCCGCAATACACACACGTACAGTAGTACCTCTCACTATGTCGACACGCACACATCTATCCTACACAACCGCTTGTCATCAATCCCAACATCGTCTCCTACCCCCACCCAAGCCGCCGCGCAGTGCCCAGCCCCAAGACTACTTCCTCGACATCTTCCCCAGCGGCGTGACCAGCACCTCCCACAGATCCCCCCCCGCCTCCCGCTCCGTCTTCTCCACGCCCGGCGTGGGCACCGGCGAGAGACCCGTGACGATCTCCTCCTCCTCCTCCTCCCGGTCCTCGCCGTGCCGACTCCCGAGCATCGTGCGCGAGACCCCGTTCCCGTGGCTCACGACCCGCGCGTCCGGGCCGCGGCGCCGCGGGTCCGTCGTGAAGGACGGCGGGTTGCGGGGGGAGCCGCGATTGGCTCTGGGTTTGGCGGCGATGGGGGCGGAGTGGGCCAGGCCCGCGGCGGTGGTGGCGAAGGGGATGGGGCCGGTGCTGCTCCAGGTGGGGAGTCGAGGGGCTTTCTGTGGCGGTGGCCTCTGGCGGGTTGGGGATCGGAGCGGATGTGTGGGTGGAGAGGTGGGAGTGGTTGAGGGTGGGGCGGATGTCGTGTCGTCTGCCTGGCCGTTGCGCGGGATTGGCGGCTGTAAGGGTGGGGTCGACGTCGAGGTGTCTGTGGTAGGTCGTGCGGAGGTCGCGCCGTTCAGCAGTCCGTTCAGCCCGGGTAGCAGGCGGGCCTCGCCGTCCGACGCGGGAGATGGCGAAGTGTGGACTTCTCCCTGGCTCACCATCGGCGTCGTCGTGGGGACAACTTCCGAAAGCATCGAAGGGTCTTGCTCCGTTTTGGGCTGCACCGAGGAGGGCGGCGCAGCGTCCGAAAGACTTTCCTCGGTAGGCTGACTCCACGGCAAGGACTCCGCCTCTGGTGCCTCCACTTGTTCCGGTACCTGCGGCGGCGACGAAGGTGTCTTCCCCAGCGGCGGATCATTGCCTACACTGTGACTCGCAGACGCAGCGCCCGCCGCCGCGTCTGCCGCGCCATCCGTCGCATCCAGAGACGGCGTACCCGAGACCCGCCCCCCATCAGCCTTCCTAATGACCTGCGCCTGCGCCCCAACGCTCTCCCTCGCCTTCTCCTTCTTGGCCGCGGCATTGACCCGCCGCGTCTCCGCCCCCTTGAGCGCCCGCGCCCGCCGCTCCGCCGCCTCGCGCTCCCCGACTGTCCGCTCGGACTCGGCCTTCGAGCCGAGCTTGAGCGAGATGCGCTTCAGCCCGGAAGCCAGCTGGTCCATATCCGCGTTCGTGGACTTGGGCGCCATGGGCTGGACTGAAACGACGGCGGGGGTTGGGGCTGCGTTTGCGAGCGCGGGGGTGGAGATGGAAGGCCGGGTCGATGGCGTTGGGCGTGCGGGCGGTCCAGGGACGGCGGCGTTGGCTGCAGGCGCTGGAGGTGGCTTGCGGGCTTTGGTCGGTGCCCTGACCCTCGCGACCTGGATCCCGGGATCCGCCCCCCGCATCCCCATCGCCGAGCTGGGGCGAGACGTCTGCAGCGGCGGCGGGGGACGCATCTCCCCGGCACCAGCACCAATTCCCGTAGCTTTTGCCATCCCAGCCAGCGAACCTGGCAAGGCAGGTACGGGTGGCGCAGCCTCCTCCGCTCCGAGCACGGTGTCCAGATTCGTGAACGCGCCGCTCAGACGCCTGCTCGCTCGCCTCTGGAAGCCCTCCGCCGGCTCCGCACCAGCGACCGAGGCCGACGCCGAGGCAGAGGAGGGAAGATCGTGGACCGTCTGCCTGCGCCCCGCGCCCTCGCTGGCGCCCTTCCGCTCCCGCAGCTGCCGGGGCTTCACATCCACGTCCACGTCGTCAACAGCCGTGGGCCTCGCCGCGTCCTTCCTCCCCCTCCCCCCGCCCAGCTCCTCCGCACTACAACTCCTTGCCCCCTTCCCCTCCGGCACCAGCATGCCCGCAAGCGTCCGCGCCGCAACCACCCAGTCCACCTCTGGCACTTGCACTGCCACTGACCTGCTAGATGTGGGCAGCGCATCGCGCTCGCGCATCGTGCCACTGACCGACCGCGCGAATTTATTCGGGTCCACGACCTTGTACGCAAAACTCTCCGTCGGCGTCGCGTACGTCGGTTGCGGGCCCGTGCGGACGCGTTTCCCGGCGCCCGGGAGGGGCGGGAGGGGCGGGGGTGGCGTCGAGAGTTCCAGGGCCGTGAGTTGGGGCGTGGACCACCAGTCGCTGTCGTAGCGCAGCCGGGCCTGCTTCGCGACACCGTTGATGCGCAGGCCGCTCATCAGGTCGTCCAGCTGTTGCGCACCACCACCCGTCGCCGCTGCAACCACCGCCTCCGCCTCCTTGGTTGGGTCTGCGGGCTGCGCGCACAGGCCCGAGAGGTGCGCCAGCACGCCGCTGCAGAGCGCGCGGTCGTTGTATCCGCCCTCCAGCACGCTGATCACCCTGCCCTCGCACCCGGACCCGGCCTCCTGCGCCAGCGCGACGACGTCGCGGGTGAAGCGCGCGTAGAAGTCCGTGGGCACGTTGACGCTGTGCCGCTGCATGCCCGCGGACTCGTGCTCGCTGGCGTCGAAGCCGGCGGAGATGAAGATCGCTGCTTTCCCGCCTCTCCCACCCCCGCCGGAGTGGTGTGTGTTCAGGTGGGCGGAGGTGTGCAGGCGCAGGAACGCGCGAGCCTTGTCCAGGAGGATGGCGTACCGCATCTCGTATAGCGCCCAGAACTCCTCGAGAGTGCGCCAGGGTTGGAGGTGCACGTTCCATACCGACTGCCCGTGCGCGTTGTCGATGCACAGGCTTGCGGCCTGGACTTTCTCCTCGTCGCCCATCTCGCAGGGATAGCTGTTGATGTCGTGCAAACTGTAGTACCCGATCTCCGGGCCCAGCAGTCCCTTAGCCTTCCCGTGCGTCTTGCCTGATAAGCGCTTCTCCTGGTTCCGAGCGTTGCGCTCCCACGTGATCTTCTGGCTGCCGTCCCCGTGATGCAGGTCAAAATCCAGGATCGCCGCGTGCGTCAGCCCGTAAGTGCGTGCGGCGTACTCGATCCCGACGTGCACGTTATTCAGCCAGCAGAAGCCCGAGGGGTGGTCCGCAGAGCAGTGGTGGCCTGGGGGGCGGACGGCGACGAAGGCGCGGCATGTCGGGCTGCTGGGGGTGAAGACGGAGTCGATTGCGTCCGCCACGCCGCCCAAAGCGCCTTGGAAGGCGTTGAGGGATTTGGGAGACAGGTAGAGGTCGCCTGAGTGCAGGGTGCGTTTGTCGAGATCGGTTTCAGTGGAGCCAGGAGGCGGACTCGAGCGGCGCAGTTCGGGGGTCCCGGCTGCGAGGCGGGAGGTGGCGGCGTCGCAGAGGGTGCGCAGCTCGGTCATCCAGGCTGTGCCGTGCACGTTTGTCACGCTGGGGTCGGCAAGATCGAGTGTACGGTCCGTGCGCCGGATCTTGAAGGGAGGAGACTTGGTGGCCTGGCGATCGAGATGCGGCGCGCTGCCACCACCTGCGTGATGCCCTCCCAATCGCACATATGCAGCTGCGGCGCCGAGAACGCTAGCGTGAAGGCGCTCAGGTCGCTCGACAATCATTGAGAGAGCCGACTTGTTGGTCTTGAGACGCGAGTAGCGGTGTCCGTAGCAGGCATCGTGCAGGATCACCACCGTCTCCGCCTCCGTACTCTCATCGCTGTGCGCGGCGAGCTCCCTCGCGAAGTGTTCCGTGGCGACCTGGGCCGCTGTAAGTCGGACCGGCTCCGGGATCTCCTCCATGCTGCCTTGCGCCTCCCGCAGGTTGGCGATGAGGTTCGAGATGGAGCGTTTGGGTGTTGGCCGTAGTTCGGCGTCTTCCGCTACGACACCAATGGACTGCCGCGAGCTCTTGCGTACGAGTTTGGGCGTTGATGTGCGTGTGGGGAGACTCATCGCGCTGGAGGTGCGGCGCAGCTTCGGCGTGGTTGCATGTGGTGGGAGCGGAGATGTGGGTGGCTGTGAAGGGTAGCGCGGTGTCGGCAGACCTGGTGTCGGCGGGGCAGAGGAGAGGGGTGAAGAGGCTGTCGAGGCGAAGCTCATGTGTCTTGATACAGGTGTCGGAGGCGCGACGTGCAGCGATTGACGAGCGCCTCGTCCCTTGCCGGGTGTGGCGTCCATTGCGGCCATTATGCGCTCTTTCTTTAGTCGCGTGAATGCGCCCGCGATCTATACATTTCGCGAGTGTGGTTGGTTCAATGTTGCCAGGAAGGTGTGTACACAATGACGCAAGGTTTCAGAAGTCGCGTGTCGCGAACGTGCGTTGCGCAACCAATCGGGAATGAGCATCGACTTCCCAAACATTCACTTTGCGACATCGAGTTGCACGGCAGAGCGACAGTCGCCGACGACCTACACACGACGGCCAGGCGCTGACCCGGATTGCTCCACCATGGCGGACACCCTCCCCACCTCCACCCCCACCCCCTCGGACCGGGCCCACGACGCCGCCTTCTACACCTGGTCCACCTTCTTCTCCATCCTCACCGGCTCCGCCACCAATCACGACCGGCAAGCCTACTTCACCACCAAAGACCTCCGCAACGAAGCCGCCGACTGCGCGCGCTGCGAAAAACACAAGGCCTTCCTCCTCGCCTACTCCCCCACCGTCCGCTTCCTCTCCCACCACATCTCCCTCCTCGGCCCGGCCTCGGGCTCCGCCTCGATCAACGCGACCAACGTCCGCTGCCGCCGCTGCGACACGCCCCAATCGGGGGGGTTTGACCCAGACCACGGCATCCTGCTCTGCGCCAACCATGTCCGCACGCGAGGGCAGATCGAGGACACGCTCTCGCATGAGATGGTGCACGCCTACGATCACTTGCGGTTCAAATTGAACCCTTACGATCTGCGGCACGCGGCGTGCATGGAGATCCGGGCGTCGACGCTGAGTGGGGAGTGCCGGTGGACGCGGGAGTTCTTCACGCGCGGGCAGTGGGGTTTGACACAGCAGTTGCAGCGGTGCGTAAGGAGGCGAGCGGTGCTGAGTGTGATGGCGCGGCCAGCGTGTGGGGGGGATGAGGCGAAGGCGGGGCGGGTGGTGGATGAGGTGTGGGAGGGGTGTTTTGGGGACACGCGGCCGTTTGACGAGATATACCGGTGAGACTTGCTCCGTGAGTGGGCTGCAAGACTTATGATTGTGGACGATAGAGTCGGGGGCATGAGGTGTGGCGTTTGCATTGCATTGTATAGCGAGGCGTTACGGGCGCCGCACGAACCGAGGAACAACACAACTCCATCTCAGTCCAGCTAATGCCATTGCCAAGCCATATGCCCATCCATCCAAACCAGCAGAAACCCCAAACTACGAGAGTCGTCACACCATCCACCATCACTTCACCCTGCTACATCCCCCCTCACCTTCCCTTTCTCCCCGCTCGTCCGCGCATACGCCCGCTCCCCCGTGACACAATGCCGCAGGATCCACGGATGCCGCTCCACCTCCTCCAGCGGAATCCGCTTCTCCGGATCCAGCACCAGCAATCTCTGAATCAAATCCTTCGCCTCCTTGCTCACGAACCCGGGCACTGTCATCTCCCCCCGCGCGATGCGCCGCTGCGTCATGACCGGCGTGTCCTCGAACGGCGCCTCGCCGACCAGGAACTCGTACGTCAGCACGCCGAGGGACCAGAGATCGACCTTCTCAGAATACCAATTCTCCTCCCCCCGACCCCCGGGCTTGATCATCTCCGGCGGTAGGTAGTCCAGCGTGCCGCACATGGTATTCCGCCGGTTCGTCGGCGCATGGACACTCCACCCGAAATCCGAGATCTTGATCTCGCCGTGCAGGCCCACGAGAATGTTCTCCGGCTTGATATCGCGGTGCATGACGTGCTTGGCGTGCATGTACCGCAGCGCACTAGCCATCTGCGCAATGTACTGCGCGGCGAGGGGCTCGGGGAAGCGCTGCGCTTTGCGGAGGTGCTTGTACAGCTCGCCCTTCCCCGCAAACTCGAGGATGAGGAAGATGCGCTTGCGGTCGTGAAAGTGGCCGTACAGGCGCAGGATATTGGGGTGCGCGAGGTTCGACTGGATTTCGATTTCGCGGCGGACTTGCTTTTCCACTTTGCCCTGTTGGAGCTCGGGCTTGTGCAGGACTTTGAGGGCGCAGATGAAGTTCGTGCTGCGCTCGCGGGCGAGGTAGACGCGCCCGAATTTGCCCTTGCCCAGCGGCTTGCCGATCTCGAACATGCCGAGGTGGAAGGCTTTGGGCTTGGGCATGGCCGGGGGGATGCTGGAGTGGAGGGGGTCCGAGGAGGAGGGGTCGGAGGGGTGGAGGTCAGTGTTGCTTGAGCGCTGGGCGGCTTGGGAGGGGAGGGTGATTTTGGTTATGGTGTTGTTGGTTGTGGATTGAGCGAGCTTGTTGTTGGGTGCGCCTGCGCCGGCGTTCGTGGGGAGTTTCTGAAGGGGGAGCTTGAGGCGGTTCTGTGCGGCGGCGGTGGTGGTGAGGTTGGAAAGAGAGATGGCTGTGCTGAGAGGACCCTAGACATCGCCGCTGTTAGTCTGCAGGTACGTAAGCAGGACTTGTCCAAGTCACACCTTCGCCTTGTGCTGCATCGCCGGCGGCGCATTGATGTCGTAGTTCTCATCCTGCACCGTGATACTCTCGAAGCGTTGCTCGAGCGACTGGATCTCGGCCATCGTGGGCGATGCTGTCAATGAATGTGCTACTCTCCTGTCCGCCAGCAGCGTGGTCGTCGTCGATGAGACTTGCAATGGCAATCGATCGTGGAGTCGAAGTGGGTTGTTAACGATCGTCTTTTAGCGCCGTTGCCATGACAACAGCTGGATCTGGTCCTCAGGCACAAACATCATGGCAGCGAATTGGCGACGGAGAGGACAGACAGACTCTGGTACGACAACGAAGTCCCTTGGTGGGCCATAGCTGAATCGTAAAGCTTTAGTGCGCGCACGGAAGCGCCACAGGTTGTCGCAATGAGAGTAACGTCCAGTCATTTCATCATCTGCGAACAGCCTTTCTGGACCGTCACTCCGAGCACGTCTGCAGCGTCCATCGTGAACAAGCAGGTTACCGCCACTGCTGGCTGCTACTCCGATGCTCCTCGTCCCCCAAGCTCTCAAATTCCATGTCCCACTCGTCGACTTCTGCGAACTTGCGCCTCGCCTCCTCGAGCTCACGGCTTCTGGTAGGTACCGCCGCCTCCTCTGCAATCAGTCCCGTGCTGTCGTCTTCCTGACCCAAAGCATCCGCGGCCTCCGTGTCGGCGTTCTCCTTATCGGACGTCGCAGCTGCTCCGCCATAAGTCCTGACAGACTTCCTTGCCGGCGGCGCGACAGCTGAAATCCGTGTGTCTCGCGCCGCCTTCGCCTTCGCCGCTTTGCTAGTGGCCGCCGCCGTCTTCCTTCTCCCTTTCGCTGGCGTCGTCTTCGTCTGCCGTCTCCGACGCCCAGCGGGCTCGTCCTCGTCGTGCTCCAGATGGGTAGCGTCGGGCTCGCCTTCGCCATCCGATCCAGACAGGAAATCGTACTCCGACTTTCGATGCCGTGGCTTCAGGGGCTGTCGTCTCTTGGGCAACAGATGTTGAAGCGTGGCAGTCGATATCGGTTTGGACTTCGTCTTCGGCGGCTTCTCCTTGGTTGGCGGAGGCGAAAGCTGCGTTAACGGGTCCGCTTGAGTGCTCGATAGCAAGTCTTCAGGTATGGGGCTGCTGCTAGCGGGCTCCGCCATCGTTCCGTTCGACGCGTCGTCAAGTGAGTCAAGAGGCAGGTCGTCGTTCCTGTCCCGCGGCTCCTTGTCACGATACTCTTCGGTCGAGGGCACAGCGAAGTCGTCATCGAGTGTTTCTGCATCTAGAGAAGCAGCTGGTGGTGGTGTAGGTCGGGAAGAATTGATGACTTGGACGTCGGACGTGTCGTGGGTGATAGGCGTCGGTTGCCGCGCTGGCGTTAGGGAGGAGCGTATTACCACAGCCACAGCCTCAAGGACCTGAGCCTTAAGGACCTGAGGCTCGTCTTCAGGCTCGTCTTCAATGTCACTCGGCTCCTGCTGAGGATGTTCAGATTTGCGTCGCTTCGCTCGTAGATTCTCGACGCTGCCAGAGGACAGGTCTGCGTCCTTCAATTTACGCTTCTTCGAGGCCGACACCAGCTCGACAGTGGCCGCCTTCGCTACTGCCTTTTTGCCCGAGCTGCCCGCTGATTTTCGCCTTGACTTAGCGATCTTCAGCGGCGTACCCTCAGCTTCCGGCGCAAAGTCGTCCTCGTCTTCTCCCTCGCCGCCCTCGAAGTCGAAAATACTAGGATCCTCTTCCGTAGCAGTAGCATTGACGAACGAAGGCCTAGCACTCATGGCCCGCTGCTGTACCATGGCAAGCATACTCGGCTGCCTAGCTCTGCGCTTGAAGTTCTTCAAGACGCTGGTGTCCATCGCGGGCGTGCTGCGTGGCTTGAGTGACGATGTCTGGTGAGCGAGAGAAGATCGCTTCCGAGCCGAGCTCCACCTGTCTGTTGGAGGCGGAGAGGGCTCAATATCGTACTCCGACAGCTCCTGCGCAACAAGTGCTGG
This sequence comes from Teratosphaeriaceae sp. CCFEE 6253, assembly GCA_033119285.1. Taxonomy (NCBI): domain Eukaryota; kingdom Fungi; phylum Ascomycota; class Dothideomycetes; order Mycosphaerellales; family Teratosphaeriaceae; species Teratosphaeriaceae sp. CCFEE 6253. The sequence continues at coordinate 16,467 of JAWDJV010000145.1, read as the reverse complement.
CTTGCGAACAGTGACCGGAGCCGCAGTCAGGACGTCTGAGGATGGCACAGCACCAGCAGAGACGCGCTTTGCTGCCAACGATACATCCTTCTTGCCAGCTTCTTTGCGCGCCGTCTCGGCCATACGCGCCTTCAGCCCATCGAGCGCTTTGCTTCGCGCCTCATTCCGAATCGGCTTCCGCATCATCCTAGGTGGTCGCCGATTCGCTTGTGCATTTGGTGGCGCGGACGCGTCGCTCTTCGCAAGCTCATCCGTCATCGTTCCGCCCACGTCGAAATGCGATGCCTCTCCATCCTTCTGCCCCAGTCCGCCGGCCATAACCAGATCGTCAACATTGTGCGCCGACTGCCTCTGTCGGCCGGCCCGTCCTGTCGTTGTCTTGATCAATCCTTCGATATCACCGTCCTCCGCTGGTGCTGCCTTCGCGCGCGCGGTGTTGGTCTTTTCTCGGAGCGCGGGCCGCCCAGCTTGCGCCTTGGGCGGTGATGCCGTCGCCGTCGGTGCGCTGCGCAGTCTCGCCATGTTGGAATGAGTGCTCGCCTCAGCGCATCATATGGTGTGTCTGGTGATGGGGCGGCGAACGCGATCAGATGACGCTAGACGCGTTGTTTTGGCGCATGCCGGCGGCTCGTGCCGTTCTGGCTCCACACTTCAACGCCAGATCTCGTGCTCAGCGTTGCGCAATCCAACATTGTCTACAGTACAGATCGCTGACAGCGAAGCACGAGGTTTGCAGACCGGAAACGTGCTGCTGGATTTCGCTTTCGACTTGGATGACCATTCTCCGACGCTTTGGACCAGCGGCTCTTCGCACCTGCCAGAATACAATCCAAGGATCGCTTCGAGTCACCCTTCGTACTCGAAGGAGCTTCACGGCCATGGCCATTCGCCCAGCGCCGGAGTCAGTGGCGAAGGAGGCCGCTGCGAGCATTCATCAGCCGCGGGATCCCAACACCCTGGCTAATTACAATGCGTGGCGGACAACGCATACCACTACGGACTTCGACATCGACTTCGATGCCAAGCGGTTGAAAGGAACGGTCCATCTCACTCTCGAGAAGCTTGCCAAGGACGCAAAGCAGATCATCCTCGACACTAGGTACCTTGCTACGCTTCCTGGTCTGCCAATCAGCCTTCTAACATGAACCCAGCTTTCTGGAAGTCACGAAGGTCACAGCCAACGAAAAGACTGCCGAGTTCCAGCTGTCGGCCTCGAGAGTAGAGCCCTATGGAACGCCTCTCACCGTCTCGTTGGAAGGAGAGCAGACAGAGTCGTCGACAGTGACGCTAAGCATCGAAGTGGCGACGACCAAAGCATGCACAGCGTTGCAATGGCTCACACCCGCTCAGACAAGCAACAAGAAGCACCCTTACATGTTCTCCCAATGTCAGGCTATCCATGCCCGCTCCCTCTTCCCGTGCCAAGATACTCCGGACGTCAAGTCGACCTACACGTTCAACATCCGATCCGCATTGCCTGTACTTGCATCAGGCCTTCCTACTGGGCCAAGAGACTTCCAGCCTGGCAAGGACGGCAAGCCAGGGACGTTGCTGTACACCTTCCATCAAAGCATCCCAATGCCCTCATATCTCTTTGCCCTTGCATCAGGTGACCTGGCGTCCGCGTCGATCGGACCACGGTCGACTGTCTGGACTGGGCCTGAAGAGCTCACAGCTTCGCAATGGGAGTTTGAAGCGGACACCGAAGCTTACATACAAGCGGCCGAGAAGATCGTCTACCCGTACGCATGGACGACCTACAATGTTCTCGTACTACCTCCATCGTTCCCGTATGGCGGAATGGAAAACCCGGTAAGCTTCGATTAACCGATGCCGGAACACCTAGTAAACTGCCACTGATTGTCACACTCTACAGGTATACACCTTCGCAACTCCGACCGTCGTCTCTGGTGACAGGCAGAATGTAGACGTCATCGCCCACGAGCTCAGCCACTCCTGGTCCGGGAACCTGGTCAGCAATGCCAGCTGGGAGCACTTCTGGCTCAACGAGGGCTGGACGACGTACCTCGAGCGGCGCATCCAGGCCGCCATCCACGGCTCGGACCAGCATCGCGACTTCAGCGCCATCATCGGGTGGAAGGCGCTCGAAGACTCGATCGCGCAGTTCGGCGAAGACCACGAGTTCACGAAGCTGATTCCGGATCTGAAAGGGCAGGATCCGGATGATGCGTTCTCGTCGATACCGTACGAGAAGGGCTTCGCCTTCCTTTTCCACCTCGAGAAGCTGCTTGGAATTGAGACATGGAACAAGTTCATCCCGCACTACTTCACCACGTTCCAGCGCAAAAGCGTCGATAGCTACGAGTTCAAGGCGACGTTGCTGGACTTCTTCGCCAGCGACGCGGGAGCTGCGAAGAAGCTGGCGCAGGTCGACTGGGACAAATGGTTCTACGCGCCGGGTCTGCCACCGAAACCCGATTTCGACACAACACTGGCGGACCGCTGCTACGAGCTCGCGGATCGCTGGCGCATCCTTGCCGAGACGGGCGACGACGCGTTCAAACCCAGCGCAAAGGACGTCGAGGGCTTCACGGCCAACCAATCCGTCGTCTTCCTCGAGCGTCTACAGTCCCTGCCCAACAGATCCATCTCACCCGATCTCATCGACCTCATGGGCTCGACCTACGGCTTCGCCGTGTCGAAGAACGTCGAGCTCGTGTCCCGCTTCTACACGCTCGGCCTCATGTCGCATGCGGAGAGCGTGTACCAGCCGACAGCGGACCTGCTGGGCAAGGTGGGCCGGATGAAGTTCGTGAGGCCGCTGTACCGCGAGCTGATCAAGCGGGATCGGGGGTTGGCGGGGAGGACGTTTGAGCAGCACAGGGAGTTCTATCATCCGATCTGTCGGGGGATGGTGGAGAAGCTGTTTGCGAAGTAGATTTCAGTATCGATCTATCATGACGGTCTTTTCCCGCCCGTGATGACTGGACAACAGCGTGGCATGGCTCTGGGCTCTTGGCGCGGAACGGCACATGCACATCCGAAAGGCCAAGTGTAAGCGCGCTCAGTCCCGAGATCCCGCCGGCGCTTGGATCGGCCACGCGCGTGTTGATTCGCTCCCGTCCCTCGTCTGCCCTACCTCGCCCTCCTGGCGAAGACTCGCACGGGCACGGTGCGTTATAGGCTGCGTCGCTGACAAAGTGCATCCCGGCCGATATGAACCGCGTCTGCTTGCCGTCGGGCTTTCGCAGACACCGCACCCGACCGGAACTCTTGATACTACGGCCGCACGATTCGGTCTCTTCGGGGGCTAGATTTGACGACGCGTCCCAGGCGGTCGCAAGCGATAGACGCGCAATCGATGCGCCGCGCGACGACCGGACGGTCTCGGCTAATATTGGTCTCATCCATCCTGGGCCGTCCATGTGATGTTCTGGATCACTCCTGCACGGCCGTCCCCCGCCCTCGTATAAGCTGTGTCAGCACCATTCCGCGCGTATCATCAGGACAGCGCTGGATCCAACCACTGTCAATGCGACGGCTTCTGCCGGACGCCCGTTCGCGCGGGAGGTTCCACCCCGACTGCGAGCCTCTTCCTACGGCTGGCTGGGCATCCCGCTTCCGGAGGAGACATGGGCTGTCTATAGAATAACGGGCGACTTTGCTTCTCATTCGCATCCATGCGGTAAGGTGTGAGTGTCGTTACTTACGTGATCCTCCTCTCTCTGATTCTCATCACACGTACCTGCTCTTCTGCCAGATTCAGGTCTCAGCGCACTGCGAAGGGTGGCTACATTCCGTCTCAAGGACACCACCTCGTCCTTGGCCATGGCTAGGACTCATTCCTCGGGATGGGTGCCCACCGTCAACTCCGGCACAGGCGAGGAGGTCATCCGGACGCTATCGAGGACCTTCTCACGACGGACAGAACCCACCGCCGACGCCGATAGCGACGCGGACACGACGTCGATCTCGAAAGCGGAGGACTGGAAACTCATGCCGGACCTGAGGGAGGTCAAGGAGACTGACGAGAAGGACCACGCGAAGGAGCGCAAGCTCGGTGTGACCTGGACGAACCTGACGGTCAAAGGCGTGGGAGCCGACAGCGCCATCAATGAGAATGTGCTCAGCCAATTCAACCTACCGCGGCAGATCAAGGAGGGTCGGCAACGGCTGCCGCTCAAGACTATCATCGATGATAGCCACGGGTGCGTGAAGCCCGGCGAGATGCTTCTAGTACTCGGGCGGCCAGGAGCAGGGTGTACGACGTTGCTCAAGGTATGTTCGCTAATCCCAAGGGTATCTACCTCAGCTGACACGTCAAATCGATAGATGCTCGCCAACCGTCGCCTTGGCTATGCAGAGGTGACGGGAGACGTCCGGTTCGGGTCCATGACCGCCGACGAAGCGAAGCAGTACCGCGGACAGATCGTGATGAACACCGAGGAGGAGCTCTTCTTCCCGACCCTCACCGTCGGCCAGACCATGGACTTTGCGAGTCGTATGAAGGTGCCCTTCCATCTCCCGTCCACGGCCCAGAACAGCAGAGAGTTCCAGGAACGGATCCGCGACTTTCTCCTGAAGTCGATGGGCATCGAGCACACCTCTGACACGAAGGTCGGCAATGAGTTCGTACGCGGTGTTAGTGGTGGGGAGAGGAAGCGAGTATCTATCATCGAGACGCTCGTCACAAGAGGGAGTGTTCTCTGCTGGGATCAGTCGACACGAGGACTTGTGAGTTCCAGCAGCGAAGGCCGGCTTTATACTCGCTAACCAGACGACGCAGGACGCTTCGACAGCATTGGAATGCACTCGAGCGATGCGGGCATTGACCGACGTGATGGGCACCTCCACCATTGTGACATTATACCAGGCTGGCAACGCCATCTTCTCCTTATTCGACAAGGTCTTGGTGCTAGACGAAGGTAAGCAGATCTACTATGGGCCGATGGAGCAAGCACGGTCGTTCATGGAGGATCTCGGCTTCGTCTGCGGCGATGGAGCCAACGTGGCAGACTTCCTCACTGGTGTGACCGTGCCCACAGAGAGGGAGATCCGGGCAGATTACCGCGACCGCTTCCCTCGGACGAACAGCGACATCAAGCTCGCATACGACCGCTCGGACTTGAAGATGGTCATGGAGAAGGAATACAATTACCCGGACACGCAGACTGCCAAAGACCTGACCTCGGAGTTCCGGGCCGCCATAACCCACGACAAGCACAAGAGCTTGCCAAAGAAGTCCACCCTCACCGTGAGCTTCCAGTCGCAGGTCCAGGCCGCCGTGACGCGGCAGTACCAGCTGCTCTGGGGCGACAAGGCGACCTTCCTCGTCAAGCAAGCCGTCACCATCGCCCAGGCCCTCATCGCCGGCTCAGTCTTCTACAACGCGCCCCCCAATTCCTCCGGCCTGTTCATCAAGGGCGGCGCCATCTTCTTCTCCCTGCTCTTCCAGACCCTCGTGGCCATGTCCGAGGTCACCGACTCCTTCTCCGCGCGGCCCGTGCTCGCGAAGCACCGCGCCTTCGCCCTCTACCACCCCGCCGCCTTCTGCCTCGCGCAGATCGCCGCCGATGTCCCGATCCTCATCCTGCAGGTCACCGTGTTCGCGCTGCCGGTGTACTTCCTGACAGGGCTGCGGGCGACGGCCGCGGCGTTCTTCACTTATTGGGTCATAGTCCTCTCCGTGGCCTTTTGCATGACGGCCCTCTTCCGGAGCGTCGGGGCCGGGTTCAAGACGTTCAACGATGCCTCGAACATCTCGGGAGTCATTGTCACGGCTGTCTTCACGTATATTGGCTACCAGATCCCAAAACACCAGATGCACCCGTACGTATAGCCTGTGGACGCTGAGGACTGTGTATGACTCCTGCTAATCTCACTTCCAGCTGGTTCGTCTGGATCTATTGGATCAACCCTCTCGCCTATGGCTTCGAGAGTCTGATGTCGAATGAGTTCCACAATACGGCCGTCCCTTGCGCGAACAACAATCTCGTGCCCAACGGACCTGGCTATCTCGATACAACTTTCCATGCTTGCACCGGTGTCATCGGCGCGCCTGCCGGCGCCGCCTCTCTCACTGGCGACCAGTACCTGCAGGGGCTTAGCTACAGCAACGGGCATCTATGGCGCAACTTCGGCATCATCTGGGCGTGGTGGGTGCTGTTCGTAGCGCTGACGATCTTCTTTACGTCGCGGTGGAGTCAAGCCTCTGGCAACAGCAGCTTCCTCGTCATCCCTAGGGAGAAGGCTAAGAAGGCGCAGCATCTGATCAGTGACGAAGAAGCGCAAGTGCCGGCACCAACGGGCCCGAGCCTGAGTGAGAAGCCTGTTGTGGATGGCGAAAGCGAGAAGGCTCAGTCCGACACGCAGCTGATCCGGAATACCTCCGTCTTCACCTGGAAGAACCTCACGTACACCGTCAAGACGCCAACGGGCGACCGCGTGCTGTTGGACGATGTGCAGGGCTGGGTCAAACCAGGCATGCTTGGCGCGCTCATGGGATCCTCGGGTGCTGGCAAGACGACCTTGCTGGATGTGCTCGCGCAAAGGAAGACCGACGGCACGATCAAGGGCAGCATTCTGGTCGATGGCAGAGAGCTCCCCCTGTCCTTCCAGCGCTCCGCTGGCTACTGCGAGCAGCTGGACGTGCACGAGCCGCTCGCCACGGTCCGGGAGGCTCTCGAGTTCTCGGCTCTGCTGCGCCAAAGCCGCGACATCCCCAAGGCTGAGAAGCTTGCTTATGTCGATACCATTGTCAATCTCCTCGAACTGCACGACATTGAGAACACCCTGATCGGCACCACCACAGCAGGCTTGTCTGTCGAGCAGAGGAAGCGGCTCACCATCGGCGTCGAGCTAGTGGCGAAGCCGAGCATCTTGATCTTCCTCGATGAGCCAACGAGCGGCCTTGATGGCCAAGCCGCCTTCAACATCGTGCGCTTCCTCCGCAAGCTGGCCGATGCCGGTCAAGCCGTGCTGGTCACCATCCACCAGCCGTCGGCTAGCCTCTTCAGCCAATTCGATGTCTTACTCCTGCTCGCGCGAGGCGGCAAGACGGTATACTTTGGTGACATTGGCGAGAACGCCAGCACGATCAAGGACTACTTCGGCCGACACGGCATCGATTGTCCCAAGACAAGCAACCCGGCGGAGTTCATGATTGACGTGGTATCGGGTGGGCTTGGTGGCGGTCGCGACTTCAATAAGATATGGCTCGAGAGCCCAGAACACGAGGCTGTAGTCCAGGAGCTCCAGCAGCTCACCAGCGACGCCGCGTCCAGGCCTCCAGGATCCCTAGATGATGGCCGCGAGTTCGCCACCTCGATCTGGGAGCAGACCAGGCTGGTCAGCAAGCGCATGAACATCTCGCTCTACCGCAACACCGGCTACGCCATCAACAAGTTCAACCTGCATATCTTCAGCGCCCTCTTCAACGGCTTCTCCTTCTGGATGATCGGCGACAGCGTCATCGGCCTGCAACTGCGCCTCTTCGCCCTCTTTAATTTCATCTTCGTCGCGCCCGGCGTCATCGCGCAGCTGCAGCCGCTCTTCCTGGAGAAGCGCGACATCTTCGAGGTGCGGGAGAAGAAGAGCAAGATGTACCACTGGAGCGCCTTCACCACGGGGCTCATCGTGGCCGAGATCCCGTACCTGGTCGTCTGCGCGATCCTGTACTTCCTGTGCTTCTACTACACCGTCGGCTTCCCGACGGACTCGAACAAGGCGGGCGCGGTCTTCTTCGTCATGCTCTTCTACGAGTTCATCTACACCGGCATCGGCCAGGCCGTCGCGGCCTACGCGCCGAACGCCATCTTCGCCTCGCTGGTCAATCCGCTGGTCATCAGTGTGCTGGTCGCGACGTCTGGCGTGCTGGTCCCTTATGCGCAGCTGCCCGTCTTCTGGCGGTACTTCGTCTACTACATGAACCCCTTCAACTACCTCATGGGCAGCTTGCTCGCGTTCACGAGCTTCGACGTCGAGGTCCGCTGCAAGCCGAGCGAGTTCGCCGTCTTCGACACGCCGGCGGGGGAGACCTGCGCAGAGTACCTGGCCGGCTACCTACAGGGGATGGGGAGCCGGAGTAATCTGGTCAATCCGGATGCGACGAGTGGGTGTCAGGTGTGTCAGTACCGGACCGGAGCTGATTACCTGTATACGCTCAATCTGCGGGACTACTACTTTGGGTGGCGGGACGCGGGGATTGTGGCGCTGTTTGCGTTTTCGTCGTACGGGTGTGTGTATTTGTTGATGAAGCTCAGGACGAAAGCGTCGAAGAAGGCGGAGTAAGAGAGCACTGCTGAGACAGATGATGATATCCAGATGTCGTCGACGGGCAATGTAGATAGAAGATACAGGTAGACTAGATATCCAATGGCTGAAGTCACGTCCGCAAGAAGCCATTGAGAGCTCTGCACAAGACCACAGGAGTAGAGTGCGCATGCCTGGTCGCCACCACATTATTGACAGCTCTCGTGCGTAGCAGCGACTCGCCGACATCTCATTTGGTGACTGCACGTACATCGACGAGGTGGCTACTAGCGCGAGTACCAGCTGCACCCACCCGCCCTCCCGCAGTGACGTCGCGCAGCGAGTAAGAGGTCACAACACCGCCTATCCGGCCGTTGCCTGAGAGGCTTGGAGGCTTGACCAACATCCCGCTCCGCGACCCATGTCGTCTCACTCCCTCGACGCCCTGCTGCAATACTTCAACATCATCGCCGCCAACACCTCCAACCAGCAGTACGACTCCGCCACCATGGGCGGCATCATGAACCAGAAGGACCTGAAGTCCATGGTCCCGCAGCCCAAGATGTACAAGAAGCCGCCCTTCACGGCCGATGTGCCAGGCGTGACCAAGGTCGACGGCGAGACGATCCCACGGCGGAACATCCGCGCCAAGGACGAGCTGATCGTCACGCCCGACCCGGACACCAAGACCATCTTCGACATCCTCAAGCGCTCCAGCGCCAAGTTCGGCAATGCGAAGGCGCTGGGCAAGCGGCGCCTCATCAAGATGCACGAGGAGACGAAGAAGGTGAAGAAGATGGTCGATGGCAAGGAGGAGGAGCAGGACAAGAAGTGGACCTACTTTGAGCTGTCCGGGTACGAGTACATGTCCTTCATCGAGTACGAGCAGATGGCACTGAAGGTGGGATGTGGCTTGAGGGCGCTGGGCATGCAGTCACCGGACCGTGTGCATCTGTTCGCGGCGACGCATCCTTACTGGCTGGCTACGGCGCACGGTGCGGGAAGTCAGAGCATGCCCATTGTCACCGCATACGATACTTTGGGCGAGGAAGGCCTGAAGCACTCGCTGCAACAGACACATGCCAAGGCCATCTTCCTCGACCCGCATCTCCTCACCAAGCTCATCAACCCATTGAAGGACACCAAGGATATCCGGAATGTCATCTACAACGACGATGACGCACCCACCAGCAAGGCGGAGCCGGAGAAGGTGCAAGCGGACATCAAGAAGCTGATGGAGGCGCACCCGCACTTGACGGTGATGAGCTTCACCGAGCTGCTCAAGCTCGGCGCGGAGAACATGGTCGAGCCCACGCCACCGCAGCCGGACGACCTGTGCTGCATCATGTACACTTCCGGCAGCACTGGTGCGCCGAAGGGCGTCTTGCTCACCCACAAGAATGTCCTCGCATCCATCGCCGGCGTCGACGCAATCGTCGGTTCCTACCTTGGACCTGGTGATGGCCTGCTCACCTACCTGCCCCTGGCACATATCCTCGAATTCGTCTTCGAGTCCGCGACACTCTACTGGGGCGGCACCATGGGCTACGGCAACCCGCGCACAATCTCCGACGCCAGCATGCGCAACTGCCGCGGCGACATTGCCGAATTCAAGCCCACCATCTTGGTCGGCGTGCCCGCTGTATGGGAGACGGTGAAGAAGGGCATCATGGCCAAAGTCGCCAAGCTCGCCCCCGTCCAACGCAACCTCTTCTGGGGCGCCTTCAACGCGAAGAACTTCCTCATGAACAACTCCTCCTACCTGCCCCTCTCCGGCGTGGGCACCAGCATCATGGACACCGTCGTCTTCAAGAAGATCCAGGAAGCCACCGGCGGCCGCCTGCGCATCTGCATGAACGGCGGCGGGCCTATCGCCAAGGAGACGCAGCGCTTCATCTCGATGACCATCGCGCCCATGATCTCCGGGTACGGGCTCACCGAAACGGCGGCCATGGGCGCGCTCATGGACCCGCTGTCCTGGACCGACGCCGCGCTGGGCGAGATCCCCTGCTCCATCGAGATCAAGCTGGTCGACTTCGCCGACGCGGGCTACTTCAGCACCAACACGCCGCCGCAGGGCGAGATCTGGATCCGCGGCGCGAGCATCACGAAGGGGTACCTTGACCTCGAGAAGGAGACCAAGGAGAGCTTCACGGATGACGGCTGGTTCAAGACGGGCGACATTGGCGAGTTCGACGACAAGGGCCAGCTGCGCATCATCGACCGCAAAAAGAACCTGGTCAAGATGGCGCACGGCGAGTATATCGCGCTGGAGAAGCTGGAGTCGGTGTACAGGTCCTGCCCGATCGTGGGCAACATCTGTGTCTTCGCGGACCAGAGCAAGAACAAGCCGGTCGCGATCGTGCTGCCCGTGGAGGCGGCGCTGAAGGCGCTGGCGGCGAAGAACGGGATCGCGGGGACTGGGTTGGAGGATCTGTGCCACAAGGAGCCGATGAAGGCGGCCGTGCTGAAGGAGATGCAGGCGGCGGGCAAAGGGGCCGGGCTGAACGGGATCGAGATGATCGAGGGGGTGGTGTTGAGCGACGAGGAGTGGACGCCGCAGAATGTGAGTCCTATTCGTGTTCTAGAAGTGACTTTGCGACTTGGCGCTAATCGTTCTACAGGGCCTGGTCACGTCGGCGCAAAAGCTGAATCGCAAGGGCATCGTGGAGAAGTACAAGACGGAGGTGGACACGGCCTATGCCGGCAAGTGATGTTCGCAAGGACACGGACCCGCGTGATGATGGAAACGATGATGTGAGTAAGTTCACGAGATCTACGAGAAGGGCTTGATCGGCGCGGCGTTGGCGTCCGAGAAATGTAGCGTTTGTAATTGTATGTGTCTAGCCGCGATTGTCACCACCCAGCTCTGCGCCGCATCTTCTGGATCGGCTGTCTCGCGGCGACCGTCCCCGACGCGCCGGGGTCCGATCGAGCTGTGCGCTGTCGGCCATGCGAGATTATCGGGGTCGTGCGGCGGACCGTGCTCTGTATGCTAGGAGCGGCGTACGCAAGTTCGCGCACGCGATTCTGTCCGCTCGAGAATACGGACTGCTGATTGCACGACCACTCGAGTCTCGTCCTGGCCATCCACCTCGGAAAGCAGGCTCTCCACTCGTCAATCCTTCATTCCGTCGGCTTGTACTGCTCATAATACGCCTCCATCTGCTTCATCTCCTCCTCCCGGCCCAGCTTCTTCATCCCCGCGATCAGATCATGCAGCGTGAGCACCGCCAGCACCGGCACGCCGTACTCCCGCCTCACCTCCCCAATCGTGCTGCCCCTCGGCGACCCATCGTCCCCCGACCCGTCCTTCTCGCTCTGGCTCGGCAGCTTCTCCTGCCGATCCACCGCAACGATGATCCCGACCAGCGTCCCGCCCTGGCTGTCGATGATGGAGATGGCCTCCCGGATCGCGGTGCCGGCGGTCATCACGTCGTCGATGATCACCACCTTCTTCCCCCGCAGGCTCTCGCCGACCATGAGCCCGCCTTCGCCATGATCCTTGACTTCTTTCCGGTTGAAGCTGTACGCGACATCCCCCCATCGCTCCTCATCCAGACTGGCCAACTTCTCCGCCGTGGTCGCGCAGAGTGGGATCCCTTTGTACGCCGGGCCGAACAAGACATCGAAGCCCCAGTCCGCGTGCGCTTCGGCGTAGGTGTGGAGTTCGCGCGCGTAGGCCTGGCTGATGGCGCGGATGAGCTTCGCGCGGCAGAACAGGCCGCAGTTGACGAAGTAGGGGGAGATGCGGTTCGATTTGAGCTTGTAGGACCCGAAGGTGAGGATGTTGGAGGTCAGGGCCAGCCCGATCAGGGCGCGCTTCCAGGCTGGGAGGTCGTCGGTGGCCATCCTCGAGACGTTATGGGTCGGTGTTGGTGGCCATGACTTTTACTGACTTGACCGGCTGCGTGTGTTATCGTTATCGTTATCGATATCATCGGACCGATCGATCGGGCCGGCTCGGCATCCAGGCCAGATCTCCCGCCTTCTCTGCTGCTGCCCTTCCAAGGACATAGCGTACCGCCGAGGTCTCATGGAAGGTCGACAGTCCGCCCGCCCCGGTCTGGCGTCGTCTCCTTGATCGCCACTCCAAGATGCTCGGCGCGCCGTGCCGCGGTGGGCCAATGGTGGGACAACGTCGGGCGAGGTGGAGGGGTAGCTGGGGCGACGTACCGCACAGTTTACCCGGCGCCTCTTGACCCGATGCCATTGCCGTCCGGGTCGCTGTTGCCCTCAACGGGCCTCGTCGGGGACTGACTGGTGACGCCAAGGTAGGTATCCCGAGACTTGCCATTTTCTACAGCGACATCGCATCTGGATGCATGTCATATTCAATAGACATTCGGCCATAAACTCACCAGGACCCCTCGAAACGACCATCACTTTCTCTCAGCATGACGACCAACAAGCCCACCGTTGGCTTTGCCGGCCTGGGAGCCATGGGCGGAGGCATGGCCACGAATCTCGTCAAGAACGGCTTTTCCGTAACGGGCTTCGATGTCTACCAGCCTCTCGTCGACAAGTTTGTCAGTGCGGGAGGGAAGGCGGCCAAGACGCCCAAAGATGCCGCCGCGAACGCCGACTTCTTCGTCTCCATGGTGGCGAACAAGGAACAGAACGCGAGTCTCCTCTTCGACGGCGACGACTGTGTGAGCAAGGGCCTCGGCAAGGGCAAGACCTTCATCCTGTGCTCCACGACACCTCCCGTGTTCCTGCCCTACCTACGGAAACGCTTGGACGAGGAAGCCGGCCGACCGGACATCAAGTTGCTCGACTGCCCAGTCTCAGGGGGCACCCTCCGAGCCGCCGACGGCACCCTCTCCATCTTCTCCTCGGGACCGGACGAAGACCTCGCCGCCGCCAACGCCGTCCTCGAATGCATGTCCGGCAACCTCTACAAGATGGGCGGCATCAGCAACGGCACGAAAACGAAAACCATCCACCAGCTCCTCGCCGCGACCAACATCATCACGGCCTCGGAAGCCATGGGCCTGGCCGCCACCGTCGGCCTCAACACGCAGGCCGTCTTCGAGCACGTCCAGAAGTCCGACGGCGACAGCTTCATGTTCTCCAACCGCGCGCCGCACATGCTGCACAGCGACTGGCACCCCTACTCCGCCCTCGCCATCATCCTCAAGGACACCTACATCGTCACCGACACGGCCCGCGGCACGCTGGGGGACTCCTTCCCGGCCGCGCTGGCGAACACCGCGCACGCGACGTACCTCCAGGGCGTGCAGGCGGGGATGATGCGGGACGACGACGCGAAGCTCGTGCAGCTGTACCTGCCCAGCGCCCAGGGGGACTTGGTCGGGGAGATGACGACGGCGGACGTCAAGATGAACGCCTCGCACCAGGTCAGCAAGGACACCATCGTCGACTTGCTCTGCGGCATCCACCTCGCCGCCTCCGTGGAGGCGATGGGCTTCTGCAAGCACCTCGGCGGCATCGACCGCCCGCTGATGTACGAGATCATCTCCAAGGCGGCCGGGTGGAACGGCATGTTCACCAAGTGCATCCCCGGCATGCTGGAGAAGGACTCGTGGTCGCTGGCCGACTGCGCGGAGGCGGGAGACGTCGGCCGGAAGCTGTCCGAGGCGGTCGACAAGTGCCGGAAGATCAACTACCCGTGCCCCATGGCCGCGGCGGCGCTGCAGCAGTTCAACTTCGCGACGCTGAGGGACAAGAAGCTCACGAGTCTGAGTCGTGATGAGCGGTGATCGCGCCAAGAACCTTGTGTCCATTCTCCGTACAAGTCTGTACAGTACACATTAAGTAGATACAGGGGGTATAGCAACCCCGCCCCCTCACGCCTCCAGATCGTCGCCCCAGAACGTCCTGAGATCATCCGCGCGCCACTTGGTCGCCCAGCCCGTCTCGCGCTCGATGCGCTCGTAGATCTTCAGGATGGCTTTATGCTCGCTCGGGTGGCTCATGTGCTGGCCCGCGATCCACAGCGGCTGCGTGCTGTTGGTCCAGCAGCCGTGGTGCGTGTTGCTGATGGAGATGGCGCAGATCTGGCGCGCGTGCCAGAGCATGGACCGCGGCTTCTGCTTGGCGAAGTGGGCGTGCGCGGGCTTGTACTTGAGCATCAGGAGGGCGGCGGTGTGGTACCTACATGAGACTTCATCAGCGCTTGTCGTTTGGGGGGTCAGCATGGTATGGTCGGCGTGTACGTACATCTGATTGCCCGACACGCCCGGCCCGTTTCCGTACAGCAAAGTCGGAAAGGGCTTCGTCGGATCCCGGCCGTCCGAGGGGATCGCGAGCAGAGACTTGACTTCTTCGGGCCGGTTCTCGTACCAGGCCTCCACGAGCTCGAACAGCTGCGACCACTCCGTCGCGTAATCCAGCATGTCCCGCACCGCGCTCCGCCGATGATGCCGCTGCTCCCACTTCCCCGAGAAGCACAGGAGATCGATCACGCGGCCCAGCAAATAGACCACATGATTCGCATACATGTCGAACGTCCCCTGCGCGTCCATCATCGCGATGTCCAGTAGTATATCCGAACCCAGCATCCACTTATGCATGGGGATGAGGGTCCGCTCCGACGAGATCAGGCCGCCGCAGACGTCCATGCGCGCGAAGACCCAGAATAAGGCCTGCTCGAGCCCGCCGCACGCGCCGGAGAGACCGAGGGCTTGGATCAGGGCGGCGCAGCCGTCGAGGTGTCGGCGCCAGGCTTTGGGGGAGCAGCTCATCATCTCTAGGACTGCAAGAACGATGCAGGAAGCCAATACGGCGGTCGTACGTCGGTGCAGTGCGGGCGAGAGGAGGTGGATGGCGTGCTGGTATAGGGCGAGACTGCGGGAGTTGTCCACCATCTGTGATTTCCGCTCCATTTGCCGCGCTGAGAGGGCGAGGATGGCGTACTTGAGATGTGAATGTGACTTTGCGAGCATAGGCAGGACAAGCTCAAAGCTCCGGTTGATATCGAACTTGTCGATCCAGCCGGCGACTTCGGCAATGTAGTTTTGCCAGAGGACATACTCCTGCTCGGGAGATAGCGCTGCGAGTCTGCGAGACTCCTCATCCTCAGTCTCAACACCATCTGCAAAGGGGTCGTGCATATCCGTGCCCACGTGATCATCTGCATCCGGCGTGCCGAGTCGAGAAGGTACTGTTGAGCGGGCAGTATCGATCATCCGGTTGCGCAGCTGTGCATGAAGCTCCAGATACTGCGAGCCGGGCAGGAAGATGCCATCGTCCGAGGTAGCGTCGCTGCTGATCTGAGGTGACAGGAAAGAGAAGCCCATTGGGTCCGTCGCAATCACCGTTGGCGGACCGGGCGAGAACATGGAGACTGGAGTTGGTGAGACGACCGATCCTGGGGAGAACAAGGGCGTCATTGCGGGTGCGATCGAGGGCTCTGGACGTGGTGATGGTAGAGAGGTCGTCTTCAGTAGTGGCGGTGCTGAGCCCACCACGCTGCGCGCAGCCTTGGCATGCTTTGGCATGTCGTCGGCGACGGGCTTGTTGGTACGATCTGCTCGCGGCGGGATATCGTCTGGTGTCTCCTCGATGTAGTCCCGAATGATCTCGCTCGTTACGTCGACAATCTGCGCCGCGTCAGCCAAAGACCCACCGACGTCCGGTAAGGTTGGCTTCGACAGCGACATGCTTGATAGTCCTTGCACCGCTGGCTGCCAGCCGCGAGCCGCATCGACGGATGCTCGTCGCTCATGTGCTGCGCATTCTCCGGCCGGAACGACAACCTGATGCCCCACTCGCACACCTCCTGGCGCGACACACACCCCTCGCACGTCGGCTTCTTCTCATCGCCTGCCGCACAATCAGCCCACAGTCCACAGTCCACAGCCCGACTCGACCCTCCGGTCTCCGCTCCGCTCACATTTCCGCCGCTTGCGCCGACAGTTCAGACAGCCCGTCCGCGTGCGCTTCTTGCCCACCGACGCCAGCTTCCCATCCGGCTCCTTCCCGGGACTCTCCGCGCTGTCGTCCCGCGAGTCCGATGCCTTGCTGGCGGGCATCCTGCACGGCGCCTGGTGATAGGGAGGGCGAGCATGGTGGGCGACGGGTGAAGTTGGGGAGCAGTATTGGCGGGGTACCTTGGCCCTGCTGCACTTGACCTTTGCTTTCCGAGGGCCCGGCCTGGGGAAGAACTCTGGGGTCCACCCGGGGGTGCTCACGTGGCGTTCGCCGAAGCACAGTGGAAGGTAAAATTGGCGATGACATGTGATGGCGGTACGTAAACGTGCGGCTCAACGACACCGCCTTCGGGGCATACCT
>JAWDJV010000144.1:0-34071 GCA_033119285.1 Teratosphaeriaceae sp. CCFEE 6253 | reverse complement strand
TGGTTCGTGCTCAAGGTGACGGTGCTTTTGGTAGTGAGTCTAGCGCTTTGCATTTGCACAGACGTACGATAACCGCTACCGAGTAACGAGCGCAGATATCACAGTCATCAAACGGGCACCGTGCACCCACTTCTCTATCACTGCAAGACGTGCATGGGCTGATACTTGACAACGTCGCCACGTCAGCGTGTTCCAGACAGCGTGGCCCACCCGCTTGCAGCCGCGGCCGCAAACGCAATGACCCATCGCCAATCATTCACCCTCCGCCAGAACAAGATCAACTCCCTCATCTCCGTCCGCTCCGCCCACGCTCTACTGGCCTGCGTGGCCCCCTGCCGGTGCGCGGACGGAAACCACACCGTAGTCTCCCTCAACCTGAACCCCTCGTCCGCCAGCAGCATCTGGACCCTCCACTTACAGGCGCCATTGATCCCGGGCTCCATGTACAAGAACGTAATGGGCAAGATACTGAAGATCCCCACCGCGGCGGCTAGATACGCATTCCGCTGCCCCTCAGCGCGAGCCGTGTATGCCAGAAACAGGTTCGCGAGAGTCCCCGGTCCGATGAGCGGTGGGACCCACAGCGGGCCGCACGAGTAGCCGTGGAACCATTGCTTGGCCATCGTCTTCTGGTTCGGCGCGTGGGCGACGATGGGCTGGACGAAGGTGAGGGAGTCTGAGGAGGTGAAGCCTGGGGGTCAGTTGGCCGTCAGTGAGTGCGTGCCCGTGCAGGCTGGCGTACGTTGGGCGGTGATACCGGCGTAGGCTGTGGGCGCGACGATGCCGAGGAATCTAGCAAGCGGGACGAAGGTGGAGAGGTCCATGGGTACTTGCTGAATACCCCCGCGCGAGGGACCGACGGGCGTAGCTGCTCCTCGAGAGGGAGAATGGTTGGGCGAACGGTGAGGATACCGTGTCCAGCCAAGGCGGCAAGCAGAGCAAGACGTTAGGGTAGGTATAGATCTACCGCAGGGCAACGCTCGCACATCGTAACCAGCTCTACGCAAACATGAAGTGCCGACGCGTCCCTTAATTTGTGCCTGTTAACCAGCCTTCGTAGCGTGATCCTTCCCGGCCCAGTGGTAGTGCTTGGGGGCCAGCTCTGCTCGTGCACGTCGGCTCCCAGCCAATCACCATGGAACCCTGTCAGGTCAACGGACCTCATTGCTGCTCGCGGAGAGGCATCTCAGGTCCCTTGAGATAGGAGGGTCGTTCCGCTATTCTAAGGCAAATCCCACCCATCAACTCGGCAAGATCGCTAGGACGGGGTTGACTCTTCACTCTGTGCACTACGCCTTTCCGCCCCGCTCGCCCGGTCAGCGGGATCTGCGGACCACGATCTCTGAAGGCGAGGTTGACTAGGGTATGTCGGGGGGTGGAAGGGGGGGCGTTGTAGCATAGCGAGGCATACAGGGGGCGAGCGCCGAATGCATCATCCGGCGAGGCAGTGCTGGCGGCGGGTAGGCGCGCTTTTGGCGGCTAGATCGAAGGGGGGGAGATGTGCACATGTAGCAATGTTCAAGACTCTTCAAAGTTGAAAGCTGCGTAGTGCATGGTGTCGGCCAACGAATCAAGGAAGTGAGGTTCGGCTTGGCTATGGTCTTGGCATGAATGGAGATGGTAGGAGCGAGATGCAATGACACAGCAGGGTGCCTCCGGAACACTGCAGATCGACTGCTGATGAGTGTGCGAGACGCCGCTCGCAACTGTCGCGCACATCCGGGACTGCTCGGCGTGGTATCACACAGTTCACGGGTGAGTCGCAGCCCGCTTCGAGAAAGCGATGGGTGAGACCTGCTTGGACGATGACAGACCATGCAATGTGCCTGGTAGTACCACTCACCATTGCCCAGATCCAAGTATATACGCCGCCGCGCCTTGCTAAGTCGCTCCAAGATCGCCAAGTACAAACACAGGGGTATCAATAATACAGACTCCGCTCCCGCAGCAGCCGCTGGATCTCCGGGTCCTCGCGCCCAAACACCCGCTGCTGCTCCCGCACCACGCCCCGGCTCGCCCGCGACTCCTCCAGCGCCAGGCTGTCGCTGAAGATCACTGACTTGCCCAGCAGGGTCCACTTGCT
This sequence comes from Teratosphaeriaceae sp. CCFEE 6253, assembly GCA_033119285.1. NCBI lineage: Eukaryota > Fungi > Ascomycota > Dothideomycetes > Mycosphaerellales > Teratosphaeriaceae > Teratosphaeriaceae sp. CCFEE 6253. The sequence goes on along the minus strand of JAWDJV010000144.1, from coordinate 31,988 downwards.
CGCCGCGCCGCGGGCCCCCGTCGTGTCCGTCATGTTCTCGGGGGCCCGCGATTGCAGCAGCCACAGCCGCGCGAGGTGCACGTAATCCTCGTCCACCAGCGCCGCCGGCACCGCCGCCTCCACGTTCCCCCCGGGCGGAACAAACGTGATGATCTTGCCCCCGTTCCCCGTCGGAACCCACACCGGCCGCCACTCCTCCCGATGCAGGATCTGCCGCTGCAGCATGCCCCGTATCACCAAGAAGTTGACAAAGTCCGCAATGAAACCCGCGGCGGGTCCGCGCCACGCCTGCTCCGGCCACCGCCCGCCCGTGTTCTTCAGCGCGACGAGCAGGTGCCACGTGGCCTCGCCGTCCTGCCGCCAGCGCCCGACGCCGTACCGCTGGCAGACATCCTCGACCCAGTCCGGGCCGCAGGCGAGCACGCAGGCGAGCGTCTGCACGTAGACGTCGCGCATGGGGCCGAAGTGCCGGTTCGCGGCCGCGTCGGTGACGAGGTAGCGCGCGCGGTTGCGGCCGTAGTGGTGCGTCTGGCAGACGGAGAGGAAGTGCTGCGCCGTGGCTAGCATTTCGGGATCGTCGGTGCCGTGGCGGACGTGGTCGGAGGTGAGGAATCGGAGGTCCAGCTGGACGAAGTGCTCGCCGAGCTCGAGGCCGGTGTGCATGCGGGCTGCGGGGGGCAGGCGGTTCAGCGTGCGGTAGTTGTTGAGGCCGGAGTCGACGTTGGTGGGCTCGAAGAGCCAGGTCGAGGAGGCGGTGGGCGTGAGTGGCGACTCGGTGTGCGCTTGAATCAGCCGCATGGGCGGTCCGACGGAGCACAGGGCGCCGGGGTCCTGGGCGGCCAGGGCCAAGGTGAGGAGCATGTAGTGACATTCGGACTTGTTGAGCGGCATGCTCGGGTCGCGCATCTCGGCGGTCAAGGCCAGGCCGCACTCCATGGTGTTGAGGATGATGGAGATCTTGTCTTTCATGGCGTCCGCCGCGCGTTGTCGGGCCGGAATCCTCGGGTCGCCGCCGGCTTCCATGCCAAAGACCTCCGCCACGACCGTGGTGAAGTTGCCGTGGTGCGACTGCATGTTCTCGTGAGGGCCGAGCTTGCTCCGGTCCCGGAAGAAGGCGTGCAAGGCGGGCTTGACCAACTCGATGTCCGACTCGAATGGGACCTCAATCGCCAGCGCCAGAAGGTGTGTAAGGCAACTACTCGTGAACCTTACGACCTTCTTCTCAGAAGTCCCTGAGCTCTTGCAAGGGATCAAGAAGACATGGTCCCGCGCCAGACGCATCTCATGTCGGCACCACGCGCGCTTGAACCACGACGAGCGGAACGTCTTGCGCAGCAGCGCGTACAGATCCTCGCGCGTGTCGAGGTACGGCGGCTGCTTGCCGCGGAAGCGCTTGTTGGCCGGCACGTGCGACATCCTGGCGTACTCGGCCATGTGGGCCTCGAGGATCTCGCGCTCGCGCGCGTCCAGCTCGATGTCGTCGAGGGCGACGACGACGAGGCGGGCGCTGCGGTAGACCAGGTCCATGGCGGACATGCTGACGATGGTCTCGTCCCTACTCTCCTGGTCGATGCAGATCTGGTCGATCCTGTGGAAGAGCGGTCAGCAGCCGTGTACAGTAATGAAATCACTCTCTAAAGCTTACCAGACGCCTTCATCCCCGATCCTCTCGTCCCATACAGCTTGAAACATCTCGTCGTCCAGAGGGAGAGTGAAGTAGCCGTTCATCCTCTGCACGTGATGCTTGCGGCGATAGCTGAGCGCGATGAACGACTGGTGCTGATCCTTGACGACGTCGCGATTATCATAGATGAGCCGAAACGCAAACGCCTCCTTGATGTCGGGCTTCACCATGAACTTGCTGGACACGTTAGAATCCAGACGACTCAGCCTCGCCATCAACGCAGACGGATCCGCTTCTGCGTCTGGCTCGACGCCTAGCATCCATGACTTCTCCGCGTAGTTCAAAGTGTGGACATGCTCGAATGGGAGATGGCGGTACTGCGGCTTCCCGACACGCTTGACCATGAAATGACTTACGTCTGTCAGCGTGTGACCGCGAGGACCGGAGGAGGCTTTGCGCGATGCCGGCGCCTCGTGGCGTAGTGCGGATGGCGACGGACTCTTCGACGATCCCGGACGGAACACTTCCGACAACCGACGGGTCTGGACCAAGGTGTACTTGTTCGGGAACGCAGCCAGGCTGTCTGGCGATGGCGTCCTAGGTGTCGCAGCGGTCGATTCGGGGCTGGAATAATCATCGTTGACCAAGACCTCACCAAGACCCGTCGGCTGCTTCACGATCATCTTGAATGGTGTCGGGGCAGACACGGGCCCCTGCTGCTGAGAGGCGGTAACCGAGCCGTTGGAGAACGTCAGGGTGGGGAGCTGGAAAGCGTCTAGCGATGTATTCCTGCTATGTCGCCGCTGCCATGTAAACGACGCCGGGGGCCGCGGTGTGGCGGGCCCGCTGGAGTTCTCCTCGCTGCTCGTCTGATCGCCGCTGATGTCGCTCGTCCAGCCGCGCTGATTCAATGACTTCGTCCTCGACGGCGAGGACACGCTGTCCGGGACCAAGAAGCCGCTCTCGTACAGGTCCTCGGTGGACAAGATCTGCCCGCTGTGGCTGACCGTGGATCGATTCCTCCGACGTGGCTGCTGCTGGCCAAACGCCCGGAACGCGCTCATGAACTGCTGGAACGAGCGCAGTCGCTCGGTGGTCTCCCGCGGTGCCCGCTCGAAGTAGTCCCGCTTCCACTTCGCGCGGTCGTAGAGCTCGCGCATGCGCTCCGTCTCCAGCTCGGCCTCGAACTTCTCCACCATGGCGTTCTTGTATTGCTCGAAAGCCGCCAGCTCTTTGCGCCGCAGCTTCTCCAGCTTCTTCCGCCTCACCGAGAAATAGTCGCCGTGTCCCGCACCCTGCCCGGCATTGGCAGTCACCGGCCCGCGGAGTGGAGGCCTCGTGCGCCTCGTCGGCGAGACGATATCAGGACCGAGCCTAAGCTTCCTGTCAATGGTCGATGTCCGCTTCAGCAGCGTTTGCCGGCGCATGAGGCCCATCTGCGGCAGGTCCTCGTCGGCATCGCTCGAGATGTAGCCGTCCTGGTGCTGAGTATGCGCATGCCCATGAGCCGGCTCGGGTGCATCGGCGGTGTCGTCGTGCCCGTTCAAGAGATCCTGCATGCGCGCCAGCAGGCCCTCCTGCTCCTCCGCGAGCCGCAACAGCTCCAGGTACCGTCGCCGCTTGATCGGGTCGCTGAGGTGCTGCCACGCCTGGTGTACCGTGTGGAATTGCCCCGACAGCGCGGTCTTGGACTCCTCCGATCCCTGGTGTCGGTTCGGATGGTACCTGCGTACGAGTTGGCGATAGGTCGCCTTGATCGTCGCGGTCGAGGCATCTCGCGGCAACCCAAGAGCTTCGAAGGGGTCGAAGGGCGCCATTGCATGGGACTGCCACGGTCAGGCCCAGGAGGACCAAGACGATGCGCACTCATCTCCATGGCTGCAGGAACGCATAGCTTTGTAGCAAGCTAGCGAGCACCTGGGCCAAGACGCTGTCGGCTATGTCCATTGCGGGTGCTGCGCCAGAAACAGAGCTTCGGGACGGGAGGAGCTGAGATGGCGCACGGACTCGCCGCGCGTATGCACACTCCATATTCTCTTCCGTTTCGCGGGCCAGACGTAGGCTCGTATTCGTGGGCCTTGTGCCCCTGTACGCACTGCGGCCCGCAAACAATGTCGCTGCTAGCCAGAGACAAGCAGAGGAGGGCCATCGAAAGTCCTGCGATACCCGACCGCTCCCGGACACAGCCGGGACATGTGCGATGCATAGCCAACCAACTCACTCGAGCACAGCATTGAAGGACGACTCTTTACCCAGAACGGGGAAATGCAACTTCAAAGATTCGCCGCATACTGAGCACGCTGCACGGGTCTGTCGGAGAAATGCGATGGTCGTTGAGAGACTGACCGCGACCGACCGAGATGCTGTCAGACCGCCGCAGCCGCGAAATAGAAACGTCGTGCAACCATCGTGAGACCGTCGAGCCTTCCACGTCTCTCAACGGTCGTACCGTACATAGACGCCGACACACCCCACTCTCACCACGTCCCCGTCGCGCTCCGCACCCGGTTCTTGAGCTCCTGCTCGAACTTCGCGAGCCCCTCGTCGTGGTTCTTCTTGTAATGGCTCTGGCTGTACCTACATCACGGAGGGACATGTCAGCGGGCCATCTCGGGCTAGCGGGACCGGTCGATAACAGGACCGGGTCAAGAGCGACGTGACGTACTTGAACCACCAGACCCACGCGGCGTAGACGGCCAGCGTCAGGGGCACGGTGACGACGAAGTAGACGTAGACGAAGGGCGACGCGATGTCGTCCGGGCTGTCGAAGGGCCATTGGAACCTGTGGGAGCCGCCGGGTCAGCACGGCCGGCAGGTGCGCGCCATCGACGTCTTGCGGACGGCGTACATGGTCATGCTGAAGAAAGACTGGCAGGACTATTAGCGTGGCTCCTCAGTGTGCGCGAATGGAGGGAGGTGATACGCACCGCCACCGCCGTCCCCGGCAAGAACGTCAGGGTCAGGACGGCGATCGTCTTCATCGCCGCGCTATCCTGCCGCGTCTCCTCCGCCACCTGCGCCGTCGCAGCCGCCATCTCCAAGTTCAGCAGATTGTCCCGCCGCGACTCCTCGGCGATCCGGCGATTACTCTCCGCCAGCTGGATGTTCAACTTATTATCCCGCTGAATGATAAAGTTCGAAATCGTCTTCCCCTGGTTCTTGATCCGCCGGGGCAGCAGGTCGAGGTCGCGCTGCACCTGCTCCGAGTACCGGCGCTGCTGCTCGAGCTTCTCGCGCATGTCCTCGATGTACGCCGTCCCGCCCTCCCAGAGGGTGAGCCACATGCGGTGGTACTCGTCCAGGTACTTGATCAGGTTGGCCGCGAGCTCGAGCTCGAAGTCGGAGCGCCGCTGCAGGCGGATGTGCTCGAGGTTCAGCCGGTTGAGGAGCTTGTAGTCGCCGTTGTTCTCCAGGTTGATGTCGCCGTCCGCCAGCCGCTTCTCGGTGGATGTCATCTCGCGCGCGAGCCGCTGCACGTGGGCGAGGGTCTCCTCGACGTGGTGCACGAGGATGGCGATTGGGAGGACGGCGAAGTCGCGGGGGACTTTGGGATGCCGGTTGTGGTAGACTTGGGAGGCCAGGAGGGCGTCGAGGCTGAAGACGCTGTCGGTGATGTACAGGCCGCCGCAGTGGTGGCGCTCGCGGTTGACCAGGGAGAGGGAGCAGAACGAGCGGCCATCGCGTGGGGTCTGGAGGAGGAAGGCTAAGACACCGTCAATTTCATCACACTACGACGGGACTGGTTGGACTGACTTAGGATCCCATGCGAAGTGACTATCGTGGAGCCGCCACCGTCGCGGCGCCACAGGTGTTCGTACTCCTCGGAGATCCACTTCTGCTCCTTCACGATCTTGAGGATGTCGGGTCGCAGCGGCAGATTACTGCTGTTCTCCAGATTCGCACTGACCGCCCCACCCACCCTATGCGTTCAGTCAAGATCCCTCCCTACACAGCGGGGCGGAGCTATACGTACAGCAGCTTGAAGCGGACGGTGCTATCATCGTAGCTCCGATCGATCTGGACACCGCCTTAGCCGCCGTGGCACGTACCGTACATACAGGGCCAGTGCTCAGCGGACCTTGTGGTTGATCAGGAAGTCGTCATCGTCCAGGTCTCGCAACGGCCGGGTCTTGATCAGGGAGGGGAAGTGCCAGTTCGAGTGCTACATGTTCGTCTCCGTCAGTCCCTCCCTCCAACACCAAGCTGCCGGAGGTACACATGTGCGCACCTCGAGTTTCGAGTCGGTGATTTCGAACTTGCTCAGTTCCATCGGTCACACCGCCGCCAGCCCTATGCATGCCCTGCGCGAAACGTGGGCGCCCGCAGCAGCACCGCACTGTCTCGGGTGCGGTGGCACGTGTGAGGTAGTGCACTTCACGTCCAGCAATCTCAAACTATATGGCTTCAGATCGTGGGGTGAGGTCGAGCACAGAAGTCGGATCGGAGGACAACTTCGCTGAGTTGGCGGTGCATGCAGCATGCAGATGGCAGGCCAATGGCGCCGTATCCTCGGCTGAGAGTTCGAGAGCAGCAAGGTACATGTAGAGCACTTGAGCCTTACCTACTGGGGCCACGAGGACGCATGACTAGCAGACCGTCGACGTTGCAACGATCCATGCTCCACGAGCTCACCGTCCTACCGCAGTCGCAGTGGGCGGTGATAGAGTGTGTGCGACGTTGTCACGACGGGGATTCGAAAGGTGGCGAGACGCCCAGACCGGCTGCCCATGGTCGAAAGGGGAAAGACTCGGGCCTGTGGCTGAGCAGGCCCGCCAGCGAAGCACCTCTCCCTCCCATCAGCCTGCCCGTGGACGTCTAAGCCTCCTCCGATGCGGCGGTCAAGCGATCGCGCCACGTGAAGGACCAGGCGGTACAAATGCTCGAGGCTGCCAGTCCGTAGCTTGATGAGCTCCGGGCGAGCCGTCCTCGTCGCCGGGGCGGTCTCCTACAACTACCTCCTCTACCCGATGACGCTGGCATCCGAGCAGAGTCCGTACACGCGCGATGCTGACCGTGAAGGCGAGGATGCCTCGCTGCTTGTCATCCGGACGGGCGGCGCGGACTTGGTGGCGCAATTGCTGACCGCGACCGCACCGCAACACGGCATCCACGTCTTCGCGCCGCGACTCCAACCACCCGCCGCGAATTGCCTGAAGAACAACGCTTCGCTCGTGTGCGATCTGAGCGTGGACGAGCTCCCGCCAGGCGACCCGGGGCTGAGCTACTCCGTCACGCGAACGAGGACCATCGGCCGGCCTCCCGTCTGGCACTCCCCGGACATCGGCCAGGCGCCCGCCGCGAGCACCGTGGTCATCACCGGCTCGGGCGAGGCCCTGCGCGACGTCGAGCCCGCGCTGGACTTCCTGCAGCGCGTCCGCCCGCGCTACATCATCCACCACATGATCCGCCCCCTCGCGGCCGGGCCCCTCTGGGACGCCATCCGCAACGGGCCCATGACCCGCGACGGCGTGCCCGACCCGGAGTACCTGGCCGTCGTGATCGACGCGGACGATCTCCGCGCGGAGGGAATCGCCATCAGCCAGGCGCTGTCGTGGGAGGCGACGGCGGAGGACTTTGTGCGCAACCTGGGGTCGAACGGGAGGCTGGACACGCTCGTGACATGTCCGAATCTGATTGTGCGGTTTGGCACGGAGGGCGTGATCTATCACCGGGGTAGGGACGCGGGCGATCCGAAATTGTACTATCATCCGCGAAGGATGGAAGGCCAGTCACGGGATGGGGCAAGCGGTCATATGGTGAGTACAGTGAAGTCTCACGATATCACTGGTGGTGGGCTGATGGGATGTGACAGGTCGGGCTGTCCTCAGCCTTCACTGCGGGACTCGCACTCGGCTTCACTGAGTCCAAGCCTCCCAATTGTGACCGAGGCATCCGATATGGAATCTCTGTCGCAAGCAAATTATCGAAGCGAGGCTTCGTACACAGCGACTACGACGACGCCCCCGACTTCCCTGTGGCGCAGATCATGGACAAGCTCGTTCCGGACAAGCAGCATGCGGCTGTCAATATACCCTCCGCCAGGATCAGCTCGGGCGACAAGTGGTCCATCTTTGACTCCATCACGGGGGACCCGGCAGAGCTCGCGCGACAGATCGTGACGTTGGGCCCGGAGAGGGCGCTCGCGTCCGTTCCCATCCAACGATTTGGCGATCTGCTGACGGTCGAACGGGCGGAGCAAGAGAGCTTGCGCGCCGTCGTCGGGGCTGTGAACGAGCGGTTGAATGCAGTCACGGCCCGACCGACTTCGATTGGCATCATCGGCGCGGCAGGCTCCGGCAAGAAGTTCACGGCGGCGAACCTCGCCGCACACGTCGGCACTGACAAGCCCGCCATACGACTGACCTACAACGCGCGGCTGCTGAAATCCGACGACCTTGTCGCCGCGTGCCAGACGATCCGCGATCACACCGCGACTGGCGCCCTCACCATCGTCACCTTTGAAAACTTCGAAGCCGTCCTCGAGGCGGACCGTGAGCTGCTCAACGACTTCCTGGTCATCATGCGCGACGGCGCCTTCACGGACCGCGGCAGCGTGCACAGCCTGGGCTCGCCCCTGATGTTCTTCCTGGTCAACCACGAAGGCAGCGCGGACGCCGACGAGCCGTTCCCGCCCCCCACCCCGACCTCGCCCCGGACGACCGACTTCCGACCGCGCCCCACCCTCGACCTCTCCCTGCTGATGGACTACCTGCACGGCCTCGTCCGCGTCGCGGGACCCAACCAAGCCAACGCCAAGGACAAGACTTTCCCAGTCCGCCGCGCCATCATGCTCCGCCACCTCCTGGCCCACGCGCACCCGCACCTCCTCGTGCACCACCGGCTGCGGGTCGAGGAGGGCGTGCTGCACGCGCTGCTGCTCGTGCCCCGCTACAAGCACGGCCTGCGCTCGCTGGAGAAGATCCTCAGCACCTCGCGCCTGGCGGGGCGCACGCGCTTCGACGTCGCCGCGCTGCCGCCTGAGGAGCAGATCCAGCTGCACGTCGACGGCAAGGTCTTCATGGCGCACCTGCGCGCGCCCAAGCTGGCGCCCGCGCTGCGCGAGCGGCTGGCGGAGGGGATGTTCGCGGTGTATAAGCAGCGCCGCGTGGTGATGTGCACGACGGACGAGGAGCGGCGGGCGCTGGAGACGGACCGCTCGATGCGCGACTGGGACGAGCTGGCGCCGGAGCTGAAGGAGTCCACGCGCGCCCAGGCGGACGACATCCCGCGCAAGCTGCGCGCGGTGGGGTGCTTCATGCTGGCCGAGGCGCGCGGCGGGGACGGGGAGCGTGGGGAGCCGCTCGTGCGCGTCCCCGGGTTCGGCGTGGAGGAGCTGGACATGCTGTCCGAGATCGAGCACGAGCGCTTCAACGCCGAGCGCCTGCAGCGGCAGTGGCGCATGGGCCCGCGCAACTCGCGGCAGCGGACCACGCCGTTCCTGGTGCCGTGGCGGGATCTCACGCAGGAGTGGCGGGACGTCGATCGGGTGATGGTGGAGTGCGTGCCCCGGATCCTGGAGCAGGCGGGGTGGTACATCTATCGGATGAGGGAGGAGGTCGAGGTCGAGGCATGACACCCGGTGTATGGCGGGTCTCCCTCCTCCATCTCGAACAAAGGGGGACCGGCCCCTCGCTGACCATCGAGGTGGGGTTCGGCTCGACCCGGAGATCCTTGATGCTGATGGGGCCGGATGCCGACGGAAAGGCACGCTGCGACCGCCGGAGCAGATAGCTGGCCCGCGAGCACTGCCACCGCGCCGTCGTGATCATCACGCTGGTGATGAGCCCTGCCAGACGGAGACCAGGGGATGCGTGGAAACGCGAGGGAGGGGTCGGTTCGCGACCTGCGCGCCTCGACCCTCCGGTAGCTCCATATCTCCCTCGACGTCTTGCTCTGCTCATGTACACGAGCCCAGGATCTCGCCAGGTACGACGTCCTACCACGCGAGACGGGGACGCGGCAAGGTGTCGTGGCGGACTCATGTCTCCATCGATACCGCGCTGCTCAGCTGCTTCCTGGCTTGCCGGCACCCCGGTAGACTGGCTGGTGTACATAGTTGATTGCAGTCAACTGTCGAGATTCGAGGACGTATTGTTACTCTAGGCGTCTGCGATCCTCACCCGCCAAGAGCCGTCTTAATCTCGACCTCAGCTCCACATATCCGCCTACCGCGAGGAGTGAACCTGGGATGAGATGGCAATGCTACATATATACACCCCTGCCCCCACCCTCCCCCCCACCACCCACACCCTCTAGCGTACAAAAGCGCGCCTGCCCATCGGCACCGCCTCGCCAGCGAATTCCAACCGGCGCTCCCTTCCCCGGTTCATGCCCCCGCTATGCTACAACACCACCCTCACCATCCGCCCTCTTCTTGTGACCACACATGTCCCCTAGATGGCGCGGCACGCCAACACGAAAGCGCGTCACGCGAGGTAAGTGTACAGAGTGAAGAGGCAGCGACCCACCCCCCAACCCCTTCCCCCGGCGAGCTCGCCGAGGCGATGTCGGGGTGGTGCCCTAGAACGGCGGCGACGCGGGCTTGATGCCGTCCTGCTGCTCCATGAGCTCCTCGCCCGTGGCCTCGATCGCGACGGCCAGGCCGAGCTTCGCTTGGTTCTGATCACACGATATCATGTCAGTCAATGTAACCTCACGACTTCTCCCCCTTCCCCTTCGCGCAAGGGTGGGTCTGGAAGAGCAACTCACCTTCGCATGATCCATCTCCCCCGCAAACGTGACCCGCACCGGCGGCGCCACGACCTTATCCAGCAAGCACCCAATCTTCCCCTGGCTGTCCACCTGCGCGCGGAAGATACTCCGGCTGAACTCGTACTTCGCCCCGAGCGTCGCCGTACCCTCCTTCCGCGCCCCGCCCATCATCGCGTTCGCGCCCGACAGGCCCGCGAACTGCAGATTCACGTCCACGCCCGTCTCCACTTTATCCGTCAGCCGGCGCCAGTAGGATCCCTGCAGCCCGCCCTGCGTCAGCAGCTGCGCGGACGCGATCCAGTCCTCGCCCTTGTAGCGCGCGGCATAGCTGAGCGCGGCCTCGGGTCCCATCCCGCCGCCCGGTTTCTGCCACACGCCCTCCAGCCCGAGGGAGAGGCGCGGCGTGACGGCCTGCAGGTACGAGGCGATGAACATCCCCGTCAGCCCGCCGTCGAGCACCGAGGGGTTGATGGATTTCAGCTGCGCGGTGAAGTCGTCGCCGACGTAGTCCTGCTCGAGGGAGACCTGGGCGCCGCCGGGGGACATGCCGGAGGGCGGCTGGATTTGGACGGAGGACTTGAAGGTCAGGCGCGGGTGCAGGCGGGCGTTGAGGCGGGCGGAGAAGGAGGCGTCGGATTCGACTTGGGCTTGGAGGAGCATCTGGATGGAAAGGGGGTTAGCGGGGGATTCCGCTGCTCATGCGGGAGCGCAGTGGCTTACGCTGTCCGTGCCGTAGAGGGCGAGGAAGGTGTAGGGCGACAGGAACTGCGAGCCCATGGCGAACGCATGGCTGACTTGGAAGATGGGGTTGATGCTGAAGCTCTTGTTCAGCTCCGCGCGCAAGCCCGAGAAGGTCTGGTTGGTGAGGAAGACGTCGCGGGACACCTCCTTGTTGATCTGGTCGACGGTGCCCGGGTTGCGCAGCCCCAGCGCCGCCCGCCGGTCCTGGAACGACTGGTATGTGCTGAGGACGGCGTCGAAGATGGCGTTGGTCTGGGGCGGGGGTTCGCGGGTGACGTCTAATGGGGGGAGGTGGTGGAGGTCTGTGACGGGGACCACGGGGACGACGGGCATCTTCTCCAGGCCTAGGCTGGCCATCGTGGGGTGCGTGTGTGAGGATCCGCGGGCGGAGGCGACGGTGTATAGCGGGGTGTAGCGATGGTGGAGGGCGGGTGGGCGGGGCGGTGATGGTCGTCTGTACGCGATCCCTTCTATGAGCTCGCGGAACAAAAGTTGCAGCTGGGGCGATTGGCCGCGGCATGAGCCGAGCAGCCCTAAGCTGGATTGACTGGCGGATAAGCTTGCCGCGTGCCGCGGTCGGTGAGAGAGAGTGTGATATTCCGTCGACTTCCTGTACTTACCGCTGTGAGCTCACATCTCCTTGCACATACATTACTCCACGGACGATATAGATGAACCGTCAGACTTGGGAGTAGCAAACCGTCACGGCATCGCTTTCGGCTGAGGCAGGCCCTCCGGCAAAGTATCCCATATCAGCAGGGCAATTGCTTTTGGGCTGGCAATCGCATTGGAGCGACGAACATAACAATTACGTAGTGACACCAACTTCACTCCCAGAGGCAGAGTGTATAGAGGGACAGCCCTACTGCTTCACTCTGCTACGATTATACGCATAAGCCGTTGCTATCCGCGCTGGAAAGCCCTTATCAATCCGTCGACGGCCAGTCCCAGTGACGTCGACCCAGCGGCTGTCAGAGGATACCACAGGCCGTAAGGCCAGAGCGACGTCGACCTTGGCCATTTACTCCCCAGCCCATCGCCGACCATGGACACCCTCCTCACCGCCGACGTGGCAGCCAGCGCCCTCAACTTCCAGCGCCGCACCAGCACCTACGTCGACGCCATCCACGACCTGCCCGAGAACGAATCCATGGCCCCAGCCCAGCTCTACTCCACCGAGTCCGGCCGCCTCTTTCACTCCGGCCGCATCGTCATCGCTACCGTCGGCCTGCCCGCGCGCGGCAAGACCCACACCAGCGTGGCCCTCGCCCGCTACCTCCGCTGGCTGGGCGTCAAGACGCGCATCTTCCACCTTGGGGACTACCGGCGCGCGCACGTGGGCCCCAACGGCGAAGTGCCCGAGGACTACTTCTTCGTCAACGCCAGCACCTCCTCCGTGCTGCTGCGCAACAAGATCCTCAAGAAGTGCCGCGAGGACATCTTCCGCTTCCTCAACCACGAGAACGGGCAGATCGCCATCTACGACGCCGTCAACCCGCTCGCCACCGGCCGCCGCGCGCTGGCCAAGGAGTTCGAGAAGCAGGGCGTGCACACGCTCTTCGTGGAGAGCGTGTGCACCGACGAGCGCATCATCGAAGAAAACGTGCGGTCCGTCAAGATCTCTTCCCCGGACTACACCGGCTGGACGCCCGAGGACGCGGTACAGGACTACCTCAAGCGCATCGCCGCGCGCATCCCGCACTACGAGACGCTGGAGGAGCCCGAGCTGCACTACGTGCGCATGATCAACGCCGGCCAGCGCGTCGTGGCCAACAACTGCGCCTTCAACTACCTCTCCCAGCGCATCGTCTTCTACCTCCTCAACCTGCACATCAAGGCCCGGCAGACGTACTTTGTCCGCGCCGGCACGACGCGCGACGAGGACAGCTTCAAGGCCGACGCCAGTCTGTCCGCGGAGGGGCAGGATTACGCGCGCCGGATGGCGGAGACGCTGCTCGCGCACCGCGAGGCGGAGCGGCGGGCGCTGATCGCGCACGGGGCGCCGGAGAGCACGGCGTCCAAGCCGCTGACCATCTGGACGAGTACGCGGCGCAGGACGGTGGAGACGAGCGAGTACTTGGCTGGGCTGGGATATAGAGTCCGGCAGCGCAGCCAGATGAGCCAGCTGAACCCGGGGGTGTGCGAGCGGATGAGCGAGCGGCGCATCCGGGAGGTCTTTCCCGGGGAGGTGGCGAAGCACGAGCAGGACCCTTATCACCACCGGTACCCACGCGCGGAAGTGAGCCCCCCCATGAACCACGGCACGAACGTGCGAGCTACTGCAGCGACTAACGCGAACGCAGAGCTACCACGACCTCGCCGTCCGCCTCGAACCCATCATCCTCGAGCTGGAGCGCGAGCGCAACGACCTCCTCATCATCGCCCACGAGTCCGTCCTGCGCGTCCTGTACGGCTACCTCATGGCCTGCTCCGCGCCCGCCATCCCGGCCCTGTCCTTCCCGCGGAACGAGATCATCGAGATTATCCCCGCGAGCTACAATAACCAGGCGAAGCGGATCCGGATCGAGGGGCTGAGCGAGGCGATGGTGCCGGGGAGTCCGGAGGATATTAGGATCCCGGTGCCGCCGTCGGAGATGGCGTCGAGGGTAGGGAGTGGGGCGGTGAGCCCGATGAGTGGGTTGGGGACGCCGGTGCTGAGGGGCAGTGCGTCGGGGAGTGAGGAGGGGGGAGGGGGGACGCCGGAGCGCAGGGCGGGGCCGACGTCGCATCCGCTGCTGTGAGGATGCTCGCCCTTGTGAGTTGGGTGCGTAGGAACTTAGGTGGGCTTGGTGGGGGGAAGGCCGCACGGGGCGTGTATCACGTCTGGCTTGGGCTTGGGGGCCACGGGCTTGGCAGGGCAGGAGACCGGCGCGGAGGTTGGGCTGATGTGGATAGATAGACAGCGGCAGGTGCTCAACGCAAGGTACCGTGCGCGGGTGTACATGACATGTACCCGATCCAGATCATCGTGCGCGCCGCACACCATCTGGCCTGCAAGCCTCCTCCCCTTTCTTCCCCCCCACCAGACCAGAGCGAGCGCGGACCCAGGGCCACGGATTGCGAAGCCACGCATGCGGGCGCCGCCGTGTCGACCAGGAAGGACTACTGCTGGGCTATCCTCCCTGGCCCGGAGCCTCCCCAACGCATGCCCTCAAGCTTCACCTCACGCCATGTCAAGTCAAGGCAACGGCGACCACACAAACCTCCGCCCCCCGCAGCATCACCCCGTACGCTGTAAAGGGCGGAAGTGAAGCTCGATGAATCGCTGTTGACGCGACAAACAGTCTACCACGCATCCCATACACCTCGCAAAAAACCCCCACCCGAAGACTCGAAATCAAGACAGCCGCCGGCCTCCAGCCCCAGTCAACCGTTCCCCTTCCCCTTCCTCCCCACTCCGCCTCTCGCTGCCCCACTCCCCACTATCCCTCCCTTCTTCGTCTTCGAGAGCGAACATGGTGTCCGCCTCCAGACTCTTCCGCTGCAGCGGCGAAGGCTTCGTGGGTATCGGCGCCGGCAACGGTGACGCATCGCGCCTCAGATCGCGATCGCGATCCCGCTGCGCGTTCTGGGACGAGTAGTCCGGTGCGTCATACCCCGGCGGTAAGTGCGCGGGGTGGGCACGTTTGCCGGCCTCGGGGTCTTCCAGGTCGATGTCGAGGGAATCCGCGTCGTCGGCGAGGGAGGCGATCTCGAAGCCGTCGTCGGTGTCGTCTTGGGCAATCTGTGTGACACACCAGCTAGTCAGTACATCCCGTCTGCACGGGCGCGGCCACAGCCGGGGGATCTCTACTACGCACCTCCTGGCTCATCGCGAAGCGCCGGTTATTCGCGCTCGGCCGCCACACATAACTCACAAACGCCACATCCGCCCCATACACCAAATTCAGCCACCCATCCAGGACAAACCACCGCGTCTGCCAATGCCTTGGCACGAAGTCCTCCGCCGCACTTCCCGCGAAAGTCCAGGAGTTGACGAAGAAGAAGGCGAAGATGACCATGATACTGGCCAGGATGCACCACCACAGCTTGCGGTACATGCCCGCCTTGACCGTCTGCCGGCGCGCGAGCAGGTCCTTCATGGTCGCGTTGAGGGCGGAGAGGGTCCAGATGTAGAAGGCCGTCAGCGTGGCCGCGAGGGGGAGCACGACGAGCAGGACGAGGAGACCCGCGGCGTGCTCGGGGGTGATGGCCAGGCTGGCAATGGCGTACAGGACGCCGAAGGCAAAGTGCGTGCCGGCCAGGATGCGGACGTAGAGCATCGTCTTCCCCAGCGAGGGCTTGACGACGCCGTAGCCCATGCAGACGATGAGGAGGAGGAAGAAGGAGAAGGAATTCCGCGCGGCGGACAGGATGGCGACGACGACCATGAGCGCCTTGGCGCCGGCGGAGAGGCCGTGCCGATTCTGGTAGTCGTAGAACTGCCACGTCATGAACATCTCCACCACGAGGAAGGCGAGGATGGCGGTGATGTAGTTCTGCACGGCGAGGATGTCGGAGCGGTGGAGGTAGTATAGCGCGGCCCAGCCCAGGGCGAGGAAGGCGTAGGTGAGGGTCAAGGCGGCGTAGAAGGGCAGTTTCGCGATCTGCGCGGCGGGGAGCTCGCCAAAGGCGTTGCGGAACTCGACCACGGCGGTGTACTCCGCGTCGAGCTGGGGCAGGAAGGCGTAAGTCCCGACGCAGTAGTAGCCCGTGCGTTTGATGGGGTAGTTGATCGGCGGCGGGTCCTTGAGGTGAATGGCTTGCGTGATGATCTGAGAGTGGGACGTCGCCGTGGCATTCGCGGAGAGGATGAAAGTGCCCAGCGCGGTGGCGTTGCAGTACCCGGCTTGCACGGCGTTGTCGTCGCAGATGTACACCCGCTCTTCGGGAATGTAGACATCCTCGTCGTGTTCGGGCGTGAGGGGGTACCCGATGAGGCCCTTGTCCGCCCACTCGAAGACGACGAGACTCACGACCGGGTCGGCGTCGGCGGGGAGGTCCTTGGGAACGAGGAACTTGGTGAGGATGAAGGGGGAGACGCTGCCGCCCCAGGACTTGCGCGAGTACATGCCCGAGCAGACCTGCCGGTTGGTGTCCTTTTGGTCGATCTTCGTTTCCAGGGCGGAGGCGGTGGTGGCTAGGAGGGCGAGGAGGAGGGGCGGGAGGGCGTGCCATCGGGGGGTCATCTTGGCGGAGAGGGGGGAGTGTCGGGGCAGCTACCTCGTGCTGATGGGTGTATCGTCGTCGTCCTCAGCATCCACTGCCTCGTCGTCGAAGCTCCAGGCTACGTCGGCGTATCGCATCCACCAGGCGTTCCTTCTGTTCCCTGCAATGCCAAGCACTTCTTCCAATGCGCCGTCACTCCTCGGGCACGTGTATATCCCCGTCGAGCCTTCTCAATCCTCAATGCCCCTTCCACATCAGACCGCGCATGTGGACCTCTCCCAAAGGCAGCTCCAGCCTTTCGCGCGCCGCGTCCCGGATCTGCACATCTCCCGTCCCGACGTCTCGCCAGCGCCCGCAACGGCGCTACTGCGGCAGCGCCACGATGGCACAGCCACAGACCATGACGCGACGGGGACGTGTCGGCGGCGATCATTGGCTTTCGCTACTGGCAAGATTTTGTTGGCAGCAGCGAATGCAGGCGCTCGCAACGAAGTACAAGAAGGAACGCAGTCGCCAGCTGTACGCGATCATCGCCGAACGATTCCCCAGTGTTTCGCAAAGCACGCGGCGGATCTGAAACACGAGCGCGGCTATCGAAGGGCGATTGCATACCTACCGCTTGCCCATTGTTTGTTCGCCGGCGCAATATATCATTGACGACACGTCCACGATATCACAACCCGAGCAACACCATCACAAACGACGTAACGAATCTCATCAGCAACATCAGCGACCATGGCAGCCGCAGTCGGCAAATTCGCGGCCCAGAAGCTGCTCAGCAAGCATATGAAGCAGTACGAGGGCAAGAAGGTCGAGCAAGGCGATGTCCGTCCCGAACGAGCCCCGATTGACTATTCATCTCCCTGACATGGCGCATAGGACCCCTACTTCGCCCTCATCCCCGACCCCAAGCGCCCCGGCAAGGTGAAGAAGGTCAAGAAGCAGATCCCCTCCTACATCCCCGAGCACGACGCCCTGATCCTGGCCTCGGTCAAGAAGTCCGCCTACCGCCTCGACATGTCCCTGTTCAACTTCCTTGGCATCCGCTTCGGCTGGGAGGCCGTCATCGGCCTGATCCCGTTCGCAGGCGACGCCTTCGGGCTGGCGATGGCGTATCTCCTGTTCACGAAGTGCGGCAAGATCGACGGCGGGCTGCCCAGTAATGTGCGGATGAAGATGGTGATCAACATCATCTTGGACTTTGTGGTGGGACTGGTGCCGTTTATAGGCGATCTGGCGGACGCGGCGTTCAAGTGCAACACGAAGAACGTGGCGCTCCTGGAGCGGCACCTGGACCAGAAGTACCGGCCCGGCGCCTCGCAGCAGCGGCGGGACGACGACCGCTTGCCCGGGGAGGAGCGGGAGCGGCGGCGGCGGGATAGGCAGAGTGGGATTTTCATGCGCGAGGACCCGCCGCCGGCGACGGTATTTGAGGATCTGGAGGAGTATGATGAGAGGCCTGTGCGGGGCAATGGGGGGAGGATGGAGACTGGGTCTGTGCGGCGGTAGGCTCGCGGCAAGTTGGCAACGGTGCGAGGGAGGGAGGGAGAGATCAGCGGATGATGAGGCGCGGAGGATGAGAGGGGAGGGCTGAGACGGGGGGCATTACTTTGATTAGCGTGGGCGTTTTCTGGGAGCGTTGGGCGAGTCCTCCAGGTGCCTCCGTTCTTGTGCTGCTGTGCGGCGGGGTGACGGAGTATGCTGCTGAGAGGATGGACGCTGTATACCCGGTCTGCAGTTCGTAGGCTTGGAACGACTTCGCGATCTACATCGGTAGCCACTCTCAAGTATACATGCCCGAACGACTATCTTGAGGAGCTGGGCCTTGATGAAATGACCCTTCGGCGGGGCATACGTATGGAGGTCCTGTTCGTGCAGTGGCAAGCCATGGCGGCCACACCACCAAATTCAGGCAGAGTCTTCGGGGTCATCGATCGCGAAGAGAGTCGATGTGCCACGGCTGTCTGTGTCTGCATCCGACATCCGCGCAGCATCCGTTCTCGCCCGAGCCATTCCCCCTCTTCTCCACCCCCACCTCCTCCTCTTCCGGAAGTCCATGCAACTCAAGATGCGTCGACACCACTACTGTGACGCAGATCGACTCTGCTCTTGCCTCCTGGAGACCGACCTTCACGATGGTCACCCCCGTCAACGAATCCCACCACCCCAACAATGGCACCCCCGCCTCCACCTCCTCCCCACCCCCTCCCTCCGAGTCGAAGCTCCTCTGGCGACATCCTGCGCCCCAGTCCACCCAGATGTGGGACTTCCTGCAACGGGTGAACACGCGCTACCACAAATCCTTCACGACCTACGACGAGCTGTACCAATGGAGCATTGTCAACATCGAGCAGGTCTGGGGCGAGATCTGGGAGTACTGCGGCGTACGCGCCTCGCAGCCGTACAAGACCGTCGTGACGGATAACAAGATCATGTTCCCCCGGCCGACATGGTTCGAGGGCGCGAAGCTGAATTTCGCGGAGAACCTGCTCTTCCCGACGCAGGACGTGGATGAGGACGCGCCGGCCGTGATCGCCGCAACGGAGACGACGCGGGAGACGGTGAGCTGGAAGGAGCTGCGGGAGCGGGTGCGGGTGTGCCAGAGCGGGATGCTGGCCCTGAAGCTGCAGCGCGGCGATCGCGTGGCCGGGTACGTGGCGAACCACACGGACGCGCTGGTCGCGATGCTGGCCGCGACGTCGCTGGGCGCGATCTGGACGGCCGTCAGTCCGGATACGGGCGTCACGGCGGTGCTGGACCGGATGGTGCAGATTGAGCCCGCGCTGCTGTTCACGGACAACGCGGTGATGTATAATGGCAAGACGCACCCCGTGCTGCCGAAGGTGAAGGAGATCATGGCCTCGCTGCCTTCGCTCCGGGCGACCATCATCTTCGAGACCGTGGCGTCGATGGGCACCAACGTGGACGGAGCGGAGACGGCGCAGAGGGTCTTCACGTACAGCAGCTTCACCCACATGAACTCTTCGCCCCCTGAGACCCTCCGCTTCGCGCAGCTGGAGCCCGACCACCCGGTCTACATCCTCTACAGCAGCGGGACCACGGGCGCGCCCAAATGCATCGTACACGGCGCCATCGGGACGCTGCTCCAGCACAAGAAGGAGCACGTCCTGCAGAGCGACATCCGCCCCGGCGACCGCTTGTTCTACTTCACGACGTGCACGTGGATGATGTGGCACTGGCTCGTCTCCGGGCTCGCGTCCGGCGCGACGCTGATCCTGTACGACGGGTCGCCCTTCCAGTACCTCTCCCACGGCGAGAGCGTGAAGGATGATCTGGCCATGCCGCGGTTGATCGAGGAGCTGGGGATCACGCAGTTCGGGACCAGCGCCAAGTACCTCTCCGTGCTGGAGCAGAAGTCCATCCTACCAAAGGAGAACGGTCTTCCGCTGCAGTCGCTCAAAGCGATATATTCGACGGGCTCACCACTCGCACCTTCCACATTCGGATACGTCTACAAGGCCTTCGGCCCAGACCTGAATCTCGGCTCCATCACCGGCGGCACGGATATCATCTCCCTCTTCGGCGCACCGTGCCCCCTCGCCCCCGTCTACGTCGGCGAGATCCAGGTCCTGGGCCTGGGAATGGCGGTGCAAGCCTGGGATTACACCGGCACGGACATCAGCTCCACGGGGGTGCCCGGGGATTTAGTCTGCGTGAAGCCGTTTCCCTGCCAGCCGGTGTCCTTCTGGCGTGGCGCGGAGGGGGAGAAGAAGTATCGGAGTTCGTACTTTGAGATGTTCGACGGAGTGTGGCATCATGGGGATTTCGTCCGGTTCAACCCCGCAACGGGCGGGCTGGTGATGCTGGGCCGCTCGGACGGGATTCTCAAGCCCTCGGGGGTGCGCTTCGGCAGCGCGGAGATCTACAATCTGCTGCTGCAGCACTTCGCGCGGGAGGTCGAGGACGCGCTGTGCATCGGCCGGCGACGCGAGAGCGACACGGACGAGACGGTGGTGCTGTTCCTGCTGATGAAGGAGGGCGTCGCGTTTGACGACGCGCTGGGGAAGGGGATCCAGGGCGTGGTGAGGAAGGAGCTGAGCGCGAGACATGTGCCCGGGTGGATCGGGGCGTGCCCGGAGATCCCCGTGACGACCAATGGGAAGAAGGTCGAGGGCGCGGTGAAGCAGATCTTGTGCGGGATGAATGTCAAGACCAGCGCGAGTGTGGCGAATGCGGGGTGCTTGGATTGGTACAGGGGGTGGGCGAAGGAGCATTAGGTCGATTGGGCTCGATGCCGTGGGGATCGCCGAACGTGAGGGCTGGGGAGACATGGGGAAGCTGTAGAGGTGGTACTGGCGTACGACGACGCATCCGACCCTTGGATTCGCCGTCACCTTCCTGGATACTGCGGCCTGCCGCAACGTCGAGAGCGTTGTCGGACTCGGCGACACAATACGGTCCGCGTAGATGTTCACCTTCGCTGCGTTTCTGGTCGAACCCGCTATGACAAAGACATGACCCAAGACCCTCGCCGCTACGACGATTACGCTACACTCGCGAACAGAGCTCGATCGCACCAACTCATACGGCACAGAATAGCAGGACGTACCCGAGATGGTGGCCACTGAGCGGACTTCATCACAGCCGCCACGACACGTGTCTGCGCCAGACAAGCAGCCCGTTCTGCCTCAGCAGGGCGGGCGATTGCCCAGGGGGAGCCGGGACAGATATGTGCGCTGCGGTTCATTATCGGGCCACCAAGCAGCTTTGCGATGCTCGCTTAGGCGCCCTATCAGCTGCTTGCCCGGTCTCCGGCTTTGGATGCGCACAGGGCGGCCCTGACTAATAAGCCCTCCTACCTATCAGCAGGCTCAACCTCAATCGATCTGCGTACGGCGTACTTTCAAGTCTCGGTCGTGCCGGCCGTCCTCGCGTCTAAGGATGGAGCTGTGCGGTCCAGTGGGGTGCGGCGCTTGCAGTGCGGCGTTTCTGGCGGCGGCCCGTTTGACTCTGCTGCACCTCCAGCCCCGACTGACTTTGCTCATGCACTTCGCAGTGCGAGGTGTGCGGTCGTCCCGACAGCACGTTCGCATGGGCAATCGGGCTCGAGCTCCTCGTTCCTGGATCAGCGCATGCGAACGTCTTGCTGTCCCTTCAGCCGCGGCGGCGATCGCTCGCGCAAGGCGCGGTGCCAATGCTGCGACGGCTGGAGAGACATGGACCCCCTGGAGCAAGCGGCCGCGAGCATCTCGTCTCGGGGTCAGTCAAGGTCGGATCAATTAAGACGTGTGATATATCGTTGAGGTAGAGCAGTGCGGCTGAAGCAGCGGCTGCTCAGCGTTGTGGGCTGCGCAGGAGTCATGTCGGTCGCGCTTCGATCACAGACAGGACGCGGCGACGCATGGCTGCAAGTGTTTGGCCGGCGATAACGTACTGGCAGACTCGACTCATGACGCTGCGACTCTACGCCGAGCTTACTTCGCGTGTCGACAGCCCCCTCTCTACTGCCGAACCTCAATCTACGAGCCACGTAGAGCCGCGCATCGCGAAGAACATCCTGATGACCTGGCAGTATGCCGCCGCAAACCAGCCGATGGGCTGTACGTCCATAACACTGGCTTTACTCGTCGTCTGGAACGCGATCCGCAATTAAGAAGTGCTGCGAAGGTTCTCAATAATGAAGATCCGCGTGTGGCTCCGGCAATCCATGGGTAGATCGTTCGTGCCGTGGATTTTGGCGAGACGGCGAAGGACACGGATGCCGCGGCTGATGTGCTGTCTGGGGGACACTTGTTCGAGTATACTCGGTCCTTGTTTCAGGGGTGACATCTGCAAGTCTGAACCTTGAACGAGTCTGCGGCCAGATACTGCATCCAAGCGCGCCAAAGCCGGGCTCTGTACTGGGGGGGGGCTTGCTTGACACCACGGACTATGGCCACGTTTGAATCGAGACGCTCGTGGGCTTCGGAGGACCTCAAGATGATTCGGTGAACTCCGGCACCTCGAGCAACGTAGGCCAGGCATGCGCTACTTCGAGTGGGTGGCGTGAGCCTGCCATGATCTCGAAGCGCTCGATGCAAAGGGAGGGAGGCGAATTGAGGGCTGAACAGTGGGATCGTGCGCGGGCCAGTAACGCAACAACGAGCCACTGCAAAAGTCCTCGAACTGATCATAGAGCAGATGGTAGCTGTGGCCCTTCAGCGCCACCGCGACTTGTAGAGCGTGAAGGGTAGTACTGGATGCATCTTTGGTGTTGACCTTGAAAAGTACATGCATCGCCGTGGTGAGCGACCGCACGGATGGAATCAGACTCGGTTCACAAGTGCTCATTGCGCTGGATATAGTTCTGAGCAAGGCGTCTGTTGTCACTTCATCCAGAACCGTTGCGAAGTGGTTGTAGGAATATATACCTAAGGTATGCTACTTCTATTTCATGGCCACGGAGATTGCGGCGATTAGCGCTGCGCGCAGATCTCGAAATCAACTTTCTCTGCAGTATATTCCATTCGCACGAGCGCTCCACACCTCAGGATCTCTGCCCCAAACTCGTTCCCACATCACCACATCACTCGCCAGCGCACCCTCACCACCGCCACCATGCCCAAATCCAAACGCGCCCGCATCGTGCACACCTCCGTCGTGCAAAAGAAACCCTCCAAAGAAAAATCCGCCTCTCTCTACGCCGCAGTGCAGGCCGCGGCCGACGCCTACCAGCACATCTTCGTCTTCGCCGTGGACAACATGCGCAACACCTACCTCAAGGACGTGCGGCAGCACTTCGCCGACAGCGGGCGGATGTTCTTCGGGAAGACCAAGGTCATGGCGAAGGCGCTGGGCGCGACGCCCGAGACGGAGCATGCGCCGGGGTTGGGGAAGCTGACGGGGTTTCTGAAAGGGAGCGTGGGGTTGTTGTTGACGAGCCAGGAGCCGAAGGAAGTCCTGGAGTTCTTTGAGGGGTACACGGAGTTGGACTTTGCGCGGGCGGGGACGAAGGCTACGAGGGGGTTTACGGTGCCGGCTGGGGTGGTGTATACTCGGGGCGGGGAGGTGGAGGTGGAGGAGGATCTGCCGCTGCCGCATTCGCTCGAGGTGACGGTGAGGAAATGGGGGATGCCGACGAGGTTGGACAAGGGCAAGGTGATGCTCGGGGAGGAGTATGTGGTGGCGGAGGAAGGGCAGGAGCTGAACAGTCACCAGACGGCGCTGCTGAAGCTGTTTGGAGTGGCGACCGCGGAGTTCAAGGTGCAGGTGTTGGCATACTGGAGCGCGAGCACGCAGGAGGTCACCGAGGTTGATGCTGAGGCTGCAGCGGGAGCAATGGAAGAATGTTGATGCGCACAGGCGTGCCGGCAGAATTGGTGGTTTCGTCGGTTGCTACGCTATGTTGGTGGTCGCTTAGCGAGGCGTTGGCGGCGTTACAATTGCAAAAGCGAGCCAGCCATCTTTGCGGCAGGGCTACAATATGCGTTGCATTTCCGCTATCAGACCCGACGCCATTTGCACTGTCCTCGTCCTCGTCTCTGCACCACCACCGAGGTCACATCTATGACTCGGTCGAGATCTTCGCCTTGCCGTTCGTGACCTTGACACCCAGCTGCTTCGCGCGGGAGACAATCTCTATCCGCTTGCGCGAGGAGACGCCATGTGCGATCCTGCCAATAACCATCAGTACGCATTGACAAGCACACAATTGGCGTCGCGCTTACTCTGCCGCGTAGGTCTTGTTGTGCATGAGGAGAAGGTCGAGCTCGCGAGTGTTGTTGACCAGGAAGGCCTTGTGGCCGGAAGGCATCATGTGCCGGGTCTTCCTGTTGTTGCCGTAGCCGATCTGCAGTGCTCATCTCGTCAGCACATGCCTCCTCGACCCATGTCACATCTCCATCTTCACAAGTCTGTCGGCTCTTCTTTTCATGCCCACCCTCGCTCCCGACTCTTTTCCAGTCCTTCCCATTGATGCCATCCAAGATCTTCAACGCACCTTAGGCATGGCCGCCTGCCCCTTGAAACGTCTCCTCACACGGTTGTCGATACCCTTGGGCTTCCTCCATGACGGGTCGACGCACTTGAAGCGGTCGGACTGGTGGCGGTTGAAGCGCGCCGTGTGCTTCTTCACGATCGTGATGTGCTTCTTTGCGGCGACCATCTTTTGCGCAGCGTCAGTACTCCAGATATGGTATTGGCGACGTGGATGAGAGGGTTTCGGGCGTACCGTGACTGCTGTGTGATGTTGGTGCTATCGTGAAGTCGAAGTCGTCGTCGGTGATGCGTGGGTCGGCGAAAATGGAAAGTCTTGGCTCGGCGACGGAAGACGGGAATAGCCGTGCCGAGACCATGTCTTTCGACCTCCATGCAGACTGCCGACTTCCGCCTGCTCATAACACGACACCCTCGTGAATGTTCGTCTGCAGTGCTGCCGAGACATCGGCAGGCAGAGAAGCTGATGAATATGCTATATTTCCATCTAGCTTGGTCTGGCGCAGGCCCACCGCTGGGCAAGCCACCCTCCATCACCACCTCTCTTGTGTGTGTCACGGCCGTCGCGTGTGCTTCCCCAACAATGCGGCGATCGCAGAGTTCGAACTTGGCCGACTCATACTGCTCTCGTGCCGCTCTCGACGAGCTCAACGCCTCCCTTGTGTTCGCCACCGGTGGCTCCCACACCCCCTCTTTCCTTCTTCATGGCTTGCTCAAAGCTGATCTCGACTGGATCACCGAAGAGTACCGAGATGTCCTCGAGCCTACGGTAACCCTCTGAGATTAGCAATTGAGCACGCCATGCTGATAGTGGGTATGAACTCACGTCATGCCCTTGGTCCTGACACAGACAGCGTCAGCTCGTAGCTTTCAACTTGACGGTGGAGCGGGTTGAGGGACTCACTCTGGGAGGAAAAAGTACACCAATAAGCCGTAGATGGCTGTCAAGCAGATCAGGATAACCCAGAAGCCGTAGCCGATCGTCTGGAAGGCCGTTGGTGCGGCTTCCAGCAGGATGACAGTGGCGATGAATCTGTTGAAGTCAGCGGATCAATGCACACGCCAACGCCGAGGACTAGATACGGACTGCCCCATGATGCTGAACGACATCCCGAAACTGCGAATGACCATCGGAAAGCTGGAGGCACCAAGTCAGTAACGAGGTCTACCTCAGACGAAGGCTCTCCTCACATCTCCGAAGGCACCAGGTACATCGTGGCGTCCAGACAGCTCGAATAGAAGACGACGTATGCGAAGATGAAGAAGACTCCAAACCCGAGCCCGATGCGGTTGCTCGAGTCCTTTTCCACGAATTGTCCAGTCATGGCCGCTTCACCGCACAAGCACACGATGATGCCAATGCAGCCCGTCATGACGAAGCGCCGACGGCCGAAACGGTCGATGAATAGGCCGTTGAAGAGATTGCCCGGCACGGTCAGGAGGTTGAAGAAGCCGAGAAGAAGTAAAGGTGTGCCGCCCTTGATGCCGAGGTCGGCGAAGAGCTGGGCGTTGTAGTTGTTGATGACCTGCAGGCCAGTCAGCGAGATCTCGAAACGCGTCTGCCAGCATCGATGCACCCACCAGCGCCCCCGTGCACTGATTTCCAAACTGTACCAAGAACCCCAGCCCCAACCGCTTCTGGAAGCTCCCCTGCTTGAACGCCAGCCGCGCCTGCGCCAGTGTGCCGACCGCGTTGTGCGCGCGCTCGAACTCGATCTGCGCCTGCATCTGGCGGTACTCGGCGTGCGCGTAGCTGTCCTCCGGGTCGTCCTTGGAGGCGTGCAGGCGCCGCGTCACTGTCCACGCTTGTTCGCTGCGGCCTTGCGAGAGCAGCCAGCGAGGCGAGTAGGGCAGCCAGAAGGACCCTGCGAGCAGGACACTGGTCGGGATGAGCTGGACGGCTAGGGGGAAGCGCCACTGGAATTGCCCGTAGGACGCGAAGTAGCAGCCGTAGGTGATGAAGCCGGTCAGGCTGTACGAGAAGCCGATCAGGACGCCGTGGAGGCCGACCATGAGGCCTCGGGACTCGGCGGGGCTGACTTCGGATTGGTAGAGAGGGACGAGAGTGACGAGGATGCCGATGCCGAAGCCCATGATGAACCGCGAGACGATGAACCTGGCCTGGGAATCAGCCGCTATCTACGCAACGTTGGGGAAATGGCATGCATAGGGATATTGATGCTTGCTGTCATGATCGTGGCCCCGACGATGGAGATACAGCAGCCGAGCTGGATACTTCGCTTGCGGCCGAATTTCTCCGAGGACCACATCTACGAGCCGTTGATGGCAGCGTCAGCCAGAGTCTCACACATTGGCGGCAAAATTCTCGGGTATCGAAGATATACTCACGTTGAAGACGCAGCCGAACGCTCCTCCCGCGGCATATACGCCATTGATGGCGCCCAGGATGGCGTTCGTATGCGGCGTCCCGGACGTCAGACCCATGTAGTCGTACCACGAGGGCTGGCCGATGAGCGCGGCGGAGATCGAGGACGCGTCTGGTCGAACGTCAGACTGCTACTTGTTTTCTGAGGAGTCGATTTGACAATGGGGCTTACAGCCATAGCACAAACTACCCACGGCCACGAACAGCGCGACGCCAAAGTTGTATAAATTGCGCGGGCGCGGGATCACATATTTGCCCTTGGCAGTGCCCATTCTAACAGAGAGTTCGATGTACTGCAAATATTGGGACTTATCCGACTGCGAGAAGGAAGAGACAAGTGACTACAGCATGAGTCCGGGGATGAGTGTACTCAAGTACCTACGCTGCGCATCCCCACAAGTCGCAGGAGCACGGGAATAAGGCGTTGCCAATGGCTATCGTTGCCATAGTGTCTCGGGCTTCTGCTAACCCTGTGGTGGTGTTTGTGGTGTCCCCCGCAGTCGTGGCCGAGCACCCGAGGTGAAGGTTTGATATCTTTGCGGGGAAGGCACGCTCAGGAGTGGGCTCCCATGCAGCAGTGATGTTGTCTGGCGGGAGGGTGGAAATATTGCCTGGCTATTACCACTGATGTGGTCAGGTCATTCTGCGCGGCTAAATGCAAGGCCGCGCCGACTTGAGTGGGCGCCTGCTACTGGGACGGGAATGCTGGAGTGCAATGCCTGGGCGTCCTGCCTGGGTGCTTTCTATTGCACCGCTTCCTCGCAGGCAAGACTCTGCTCGTGCGGGACAGTATTTGGTGCCTTTCGTCGCACTTCCTGCTTATGGCTGGTACTCGTCGGCCGGACCCTGGCGAGCTCACAAGCTCGATCAGTGCCGTCCACCATGGCTGTCCGGGGTCTGAAGACCGGACACTCCAGTCGTAAGGTCCGACGGGCTTGCATGGCCGAGAGACATCCTACCTGATGATACACTCTTTGCGCGCAGTCCTGCCGATTCGTAGCCGCTGGTGGCATCGCCGATTCAGGGATGTATCTTCCAATTGCCGCCGAGCGGACAGTAAGTCCCGAAGATCGAAAAAGATCCAGCCAGATGAGCCACGCTCGCCCCTGCTTTCGTCACCTTCCGCAATGCAATGAATCCTCAAAGGAGCAGGCTTCTCAGCTCATCAGCCCTTGGCCTTCGAGTCGTCGAACGCCTTCTGCCGCTGCCGGTTATTCCAGTTCAATGTCCGGCTGATACTGTCCACCCAGTCCTCGCTCCTCCGATCTAGCGGCAGCACGCTGGGAAACGGGAATCGCGACGCGGACACCGTCACGTAATCGCCTGGTTTCAGCTCAGTCCTGTATCACTCACATCAGCACACATCCATCCGTCTCCGCACACTAATCACTGGTCCTCGAGAGGTAGGGAAAAGAGAAGCCAACGCACCTCTCCTTCCCATCGAAACTCGCCCAGCAGCTCGCGCGCGCATCATACGGCACCCCCAGGCGCAGCACTATCGTATCAGGCAAGATGATCGGCCGGAAGCTCAGCGTATGCGGCGCGATGGCCGTCACTAGAATCACAGGGTTCTCCGGATGACACAGACTGCCCCCGGCGGCGAGATTGTACGCCGTGCTGCCGGTCGGGGTGGCGACGCAGACGCCGTCCGCCTGCACGGTGGTGAAGTGCTCCTCGTCGCCGAAGATCTCGATGCTGGACATGGTGGCCGCCGGGCCGCGGTCGAGGACGACGTCGTTGAGGATGTTGTGCGAGCAGTGCGGGGTGTGCGTGGTGACGTCGTCGGAGCTGTCGCCGATGATCTCGTCGATCAAGTCGCGCGGCGGGGCTGGGAGGGAGGTGGGGTCGTGGGAGCTGTCGCGTGCCCGGGCGCGCATGACGGTGGCTTCGAAGCGCAGGCGCAGGCTCACTGTGACGCCGTCGCGGAAGGCCTTGGTGAGGATGGCGGGGTAGTTGTCGAAGTCGAACTTGGTCAGGAAGCCCAGGGAGCCGAGGGCGAAGGACATGACGGGCGGGACGACGCGCTGGAAGAGCCAGGAGGCGTAGAGGACGGTGCCGTCGCCGCCGAGCGCGATGCAGATCTCGAAGGTGTGCGGCTTCTTCTTGCAGAGCTCGTTGGTCCAGTAGCGCAGGCGCTCCTTGTACGACGGGTCCTGCGCGAGGAGGGCCTCGGCGGCGAAGACGAGGTTCTCGCGCATCGTGTCCTCGACCCAGACGGTGTAGGGCTGGCCCGCGGAGTTGGAGTGGGCGAGGAGGTAGTGCGTCATGTCGCGCGTCTTGGCGATGAGCGTCTGGTCGTGGGCCTTGGTGAGGAGGAAGACGTTGCGGACCTTGAGCAGCAGGCGGATGTGGCCCAGCTTCTTGCTCAGCTCGCGTATCCCGAACGCCATGTCGCTCAACTGCTTCTTGGTCAATAACCGGCTCTGCATGTGCCGCTCCACCGCTTCGCCGTCCCGCTCGGGCTCCCCGGGTGAGTCCTTGTCCGCCGACCTCTCATTCAATTTCCCATCCGCGCTCGGCGTCCACTGTCCGCTCCGCCCATGCGCCTCCAGCATCGAATGCACGAAACAGCTCGTCTTCTGCCGCCGCGACGAGGGCCGTCTCCAGTCCGCCGGGTTAAGCGAGGCGCGCCGGCGCTGAGCAGCTTTTTGATCGAAGATGACTTCGAGGGTGTCGTGCACGCCGTCCGAGTCGCTGGAGTTGTCCATGGCGTGGTCGGAGTGGGATTCGCGGCGGGCGTGCTCGGGGCTGTCGCCGTTGGCCGTGTCGGGGTGGAGGGTACCGGAGGCCATGGGGAGGGGTGCGGGATGTGGTGCCAAGGTGTCGATGCCTCTAGGGTATATCGGTCAAATGAATCTGCGCTTCGAATGCCGCACGAATGACGTCCAGCTGAGCGTGCCCCACTCCCCGCGTGCCTTCCTCTATCGATAGCAACGGGCGTCGTCGATCTCTTGCAGGGGTCCAAGAGAAGATTCCTATGCGGGATCACGACGGGCGCAATTAGTACTCCAGCTGTGCACGCAGCTCGGGCGGACAATTCATCAACAAGAGCGACTCTCGGCGACTGGACGACGCAAACCATATACGCTCCCTCGGCTGGCTGACGAAGCCGTGACGAACAGCCTATGGCAATCCGTCGCGAAGCCGAGCCAACGACGCGTGCAGCTGGACAGTGACACGGCACAGCAGCCTCGGGAGCTAGGGCAGCGTTGTGGAAACTCCTCATCACGGTTCGATTATCCCGGAACGACACGTGATCGGCCAGTGCTTGGGCGCAGCACCCACCGACACGCAAACCCGCCACCGCCACCGACCACCGACCAGCCATCATGCCCAAATACACCGTCCACCCCTGGCGCCACCCCAGCGATCTCCTCGCCGTCCGCGACCAACTCTACCCCACCATCCCCCCCACCGGCCCATCCCCACACCCCACCGCGCAGCAGCGCCACGCCAGCACGCGCATCCTCTCCTGCTGGAAACTCCGCGGCAACCTCCCGCACGCTGTGGAATCCACCGCCTTACTCGTCGACGCCCAACTCCACCACACGCTCTCCCTCTCCCCACACCCCAAAAACAGCAATGACCCAGCGACGACGCCCTCGCAGTCCGCCATCCGCGCCACCTACGCCTCAGCCTTCTCCCGCTTCGTGACCGGCTTCTGCGACATCGGGCGCGCGCGCGAGGGCTCGCTGCAGCCGAGCAGTATGCTGGACGTCGCGAAGCGCATCGGGATGCCCCCCGATTTCGTGGCGTTGCGGCACGAGGCCACGCACGAGGAAGGCCCCAGCTTACCGCGGCTGGTCGCGGCCGTGGAGAGGGGCGTGGCGTGGCTGTGGGAGGTGTACTGGGTCAAGCTTGACGCTGCCCCTACCCCGGGCGCGAGGGGCCGGAGCCGTGTTGGCGGGGTAGACGGGAGTGGGGATGGGGGTGTGGATGTCAAGGCCGAGGCGCGGCAGCTGCTGAAGGCGTACCGCGCGACGCGGCGCGAGGCGCTGCGGACGCGGCGGCAGGACTCCGCGGAGCATGGCGGTGAGGTCGCGAGGGCGGCGCAGGCGTGCTATGAGCTGTACGCGCCCGGGCCGTCAGCCGGCCCGCGAGCCGCGGCGCGGGCGACGGATGTGGGAGCGCTCGCGGAATTGCTGGTGGAGGAGCGCTTCATCTTCCCGTCGAGCAGAAGGTGAGCTACCACTCGCCAATCTGCGCAAGTCCCTGGGTTGTCTTGCAGCGAGCTGACAACTCCTATAGATTAGGCGAGAGCATGGCCGGCGCCTTCACAATCTGGGACCCGCTACTCCACGGCATCGCTGCGCTCGAAGGGGGCCCCCGGCTGGTCTCCGCGCTGATCCAGCTCCTGCACGCGCAGCTCGTCGACAGCAATTCCAGCCAGGACAGCCAGGACACGCGGGGCGAGGCCGCCGCGCTCTGGCTTCTGCATCTGGTGCTGAGGGATGCACGGGGATGGACCCGGGAGCTGCGGGTCGGCACGCTGCGGATGTGCTGTCTGTACCCCGGCCCGTGGACGCAGTTCGTCGGCGCGAAGTTGCTGGAGGAGGATGAGCAGCTGGGGAGGGAGTGGCGGGAGATGTTCGAGGCGAGTCTGCTCGCGTCGGATGAGGACGGGATGGAGGTAGACGCCAGCGCCGGCGCAGAAGGCGCTGGGGTCGCGGGGGCCGCTGCACCGACGAGGCGTGCGGCGGATGCAAGCACAACCGCATCGTCCACCCGCACCAGCGATGACGTGGGGAGTGTGCCCGGGTGGAGACGGGCGGCGCGGGCGCCTCGCGTGCCGATCGGCGTGGTAGGGTAGCAGCGGAGTCGCCGTCGTGACACGGCCTCCAGCACCAAGCAATCCCTGCCAACGACTCACCCCCCACCAGCCTTGATCCCCTCATCCCGCGCCACGGCCGCGTCCCCAAACCTCAGCAGGAAAATCGTCTTCCCGGGCCACATCTCCTCGCCCTCCTTCCCCCCCGGGCCCGCCCCAGCCTCCCCCGCACTCGCACTAGCACTAGCCCAATGCGCCGTGACCCCCTCCATCCCGAACCCGGCGGCATCGCACACGCCCTCCACGATCCCGGCCACGAGCGCGGCGCAGTTGAGCTGCGACATCTCGCGCGGGATCGTGATGAAGGTGTTCACCACGGGCTCGTTGTCGACGAGCATGTACTCGTTCTTCTTCGTCGTGGACTGCTCGAGGGCGTCGGCGGAGCGGTTGAAGAGCAGGCGCCAGAGGGGCGTGTGGATGAATTGGAGGAGCTCGAGGATGCGCGTGGGGCGGGGGATGGCGCGGGCGGAGGAGGAGGAGGACGAGGAGACAGAGGCGGCGGTCTGGCGGTAGAGGAGGAGGTCCAGGAGTTTGATCCCGAGCGGGTACCCGGCGCGATTGAGCCGGGCCTCGATGTCGGCCACGGAGCCCGAGCGCGCGTGGTGGTAGGCGAT
>JAWDJV010000143.1:0-34074 GCA_033119285.1 Teratosphaeriaceae sp. CCFEE 6253 | reverse complement strand
GACGTGCGGATGGTTACACTGCATGGAGGCCTTGGTAATGTTGAAGATTTAGGTCGCTCGTCGTGCTCTGCCTCAGAAACCAAGATCTGTTGTTGCGCTTGTGCTTGCGAGCGCTTCCATATCGACAGAGGCCGTGGCTCTTGTCCTACAGCCATTTCGATAGTGGATACAGTTTGATAAACGGTGGGCACAACTCAATATTGTTCGTGCAAAAAACAAAGGAACGGAGTGGCTGGAAGCTTGAGCGAACAACGTGCATGGGGCGCGCAGACCCAACGTGCAAGTCGTCTCTGATGCTGCGGAATGTCAGCATGGCACCTACCCAGGAACGTAGGGATCCATCATGGTGTCGCAGTGCGGAAGGCTCCGGCTATCCAGGCCTTCACCGCAGGCACGGTAACGATGATCGAACACACCGTCAAGCCGCTAACGCAAGGGACCGACCAGCGTGCAGGAGTCACTGCAGCAAGGAGACTCATGAAATTACAACGAGGATCTCAGGGTCCATACTGGACTTAAGCTTCTTTCCATGACAGGCAAACTTTCTACGGCGTCGTCCGAAAGGCTTCCCTGTGTTCTTGCTTGATTTCGAAGAGATCTGACCACTGACTAGTGTTGGATATGTCATCGGTCGAAGAGTTCTCTTTGTTATAGCCTAGGATCTTTGGTAGGATCAGTAAGGGGATTGAGCGTGTGGAGAAATTGCTCTGCGTATCGAACGTCCTGAACGTTCCTGCCTGGCCAGGTTAAGTGTAAGAAGTGTCGCCAGCTCCCGCTACCATCTATGTCACAAACACGGGATATCCAAGCCCGCGTCTCGACGTAATTCAAGACGCCACCAGATTGAAGTCGCCACTGAAGTTGCTGGCTGGCCATTAGATCAAGAAGTGGCCGCTGCGGATCATTGCGGAGTAGAGCTGTTTCAGGGTAATGTTCCTCGCCGAAGCCTTTCGATACCGAGCCGTCGAAGGACATGTTCAGATTCAGGCAAATCGCAGGCCTGGTCAAGAGCATTCTCTGCCAGCTGCCGGAGGTGTGCTTCAACGGTGTGCGTCGTTATCGGCGGTCGGAGATTCGAGGAAGTTGCTGCTCATTTCCATTCGAACGCGTTCCGTTGTTCTTGGAGGTATGATTGGCCATTCGATGACGCGCCAGAAGCCTACCGACAAGTGGGTTGACTATTGGCGATCAGCGTAGGTCTGCGGTGAGTGTCCGGAATAACGCGCACGGTCGGTGATGAACGTTGCCAGTCTCTTCTGTCGCAACAGATACCTCTAGCCCTTCATGCTTCTTACCTTCGATGTCGCGGAAGCTGGCGGTCGGCTTCGGCTCCTCAACAAAGAAGAAGAGGTTCCGCTGGAGCTCTGGCGATTCCGCGATGCCATGGGCGCAGGCTCGGTTGACCCTTTGTGAAAGCAGCATTGACCGCTCGTCCAGATATCGAAGGATATTGTCGCGAAGCTCGGCGATTCCGAAGACTCGTTCGGCCGCCATGGCGTTGCTGCTGGTACACCCGCAGCAGATGTGAGTGACCGTGGCAATCGGTGTGCATTGCGTGCATGTCCAGGAGACTCATGTGAAATGAACTCTGGCTTTCCGCGATGTGCGACGCGCCTTGCGTCAGTGGAGCCTGAATCATATGCGAACGTGACATTCATTCATTCGAGGCTCGGTGCTAATCTCCGTTGCTGGCTTCCGAACTCCAGTGGAGTCTTTCTTTGCTGTCAGATCGCCTGCCCTTCGTACAGGGGAGCTTTGCTCGATCGAGAAGCTGTAGCTTAACTAGTATTCCGGGCAATATAGAGGGATGGCCACTATCTCGCCGAAATCGAGGTTGCGGCGAGGCAGCGTAGAGCTTTTCGAGTGTCGGTTCGCCGAGCGTCCCTGACTGCAGTAGCCAATTACGGACACTCGCTCACTCTTCCTTCCGATGACCTCTCAGCCCGGCTTCCTCATCAGCGGCACGCCCAGCTTCCTTAGCAGCGTGTCCGGCTTCCTTAGCAGTGTATCCCGCTTCCTCAGCGGAGCATCCGGCTTCCTCAGCGGCGCACCCGGCTTCCCCAGCGGCGCACTCGGCTTCATCAGCAGACCCAATAAGGAGCCGCCTACTTACATCGTCGGCTGGCTTGGTTGAATCAATGCCACTCGAGCGAGCTGGCGCATCTGCTGCGAGACTACTTTGCATTTCACAGGTAGCTGATGGCTGACATCGAAGCTGCGGAGCAAGGCTGCCGCTTGCTCTGTGGAACGCTCAGTATCGTTGGCTTGTACTTCCAGCTGCGTTGAAAACCGGCCATGTGAGAGTTCGGAGCGCGTAGGCTGACCACTGACCGCTGACCTTACAGCGCGCAGCTGCCGAAGTGACACGGTGCTGCTTCTCGGGCGCTGGCAACTGGTAACAATTTTGGTTCTTGAGCCGATGCGACGTATTCGTTGCGATTCCTCTGCACGTCAGCACGCTCAAACCTTCTTGGCACTAGCAGACCAATTCATCCGGCCAAGTAGCCGGTTATGCTTATTAGCTACTACAATGTGTTCTAGCATGGAACCGTGCTTTCAAGTACGGATGAGACAACATCTAATGAGTCGCAAGTTCGGTAATGACGAAGATGAACGGTGATGGACGCTCTTTGGCATCTGTCTCATCAGACTCGCAGACCGGGTAGAGAAAATGGTATACACCGTAGAGATGGTCATCCTGATCGAGATTTAACAGAGACAATCAGCTGGAGGTAGATCGGTCCCCCTCATCCTCGTTTTTCCGTAACAACTTTCTCTACATCCCCGTACTCCAGATATCCGAAAAACTTATCTCCAGGCTTGACCTCAGGCTGGCCCATTTCGATCCACACTTTCTGTAATTTTTTCGCACTTTTCAGAAATCTTTCCTTCACATCGCCATACCCGGGTGCGGTAAGCTGGCCGTTCCTCTTGACAAATTCTCCGTTCACCAACACGTCGGATATGTCTCCCACGCTCGCGTGAAGAATGACCGCTGCGACTGGATCATGCCAGCCCAGCAGACTCGGGGAGTCGCCGTCGACGAAACAAAGGTCGGCCGTCGCTCCAGTCGCTATGACACCCAGGTCGGGGCGACGGAGCGCTTGGCCGCCCGCTCGGGTTGCGAGTAAGAATGCCTGTTCAACCTGCATCGGGACGTGCTTGGGGATTTGGTTCCGTTGTAGAGTCTTTCGGTACTTTTCCTGACGGAGACGTTGAAGCCAAAATCGAGCTTGCGTAATAATGTCGGTGGAAAAGGTGTACTAGCCGCCCGGCAAGTCAGTCAAGGCATATGATCCAACAATGTTACCGGGACAGGGCAATCAATTCCCCATTAAGCCCGAGACAGAGGCTTGGTACAAATGCAGGTGGTGTTTCGAATCTGGAATGCTGAACTAGTAGACTTACGTGAGTGTCGACTCCGAGAGACGCCTGATCTTGGATTGTCTCCGGCCCAGGGTTATCGTGGCCATAATGAGCCTCGGATTCGGGAGTTGTCGAAATGTACTGGTTCGTCTGGCGTAGAAGGTTGGCGTCCTCCTCCGAGATAAAACTCGCATGAGATATGACGACGGGCATCTGCGTACGGAGCAGACCGGCCTGGTCAATTAAGGTCGGAGTATTGGCGACTAAAGTTTCAAGTCCGGTCAGAAAGGAAGAGAACGAAGTTAGAAGACTAATGGCTAAGACATACAAGTCCATGGGCCGCCCAGCGAGTGACATGTGAGGAATGCAGGTTGATGCTCCCTGATAAACAGTCAGTACTCAATCATCAGCAGTGCTAAGCCTACGTCTGGCCGGACATACTTGGCGAAGGCAGCAACCTGCCCAGTCAGCTCCTCTTTACCCATGGCAAAGTCGTCATAGGCGATTCCAAGCGACACCAAGCTCTGCCTCAGCATGGCATCTTGACTTTTGGTCTTGTAATGAGCAAATTGTTCCTCCACAGGCCAACCCGTGGAAGTCTGATGGAAAGCGTAGCCCCAGAACACCCTGGCACCGCTGTCAACAGACGCCCTGATACCGGCCTCGGCATGATCTTCCTGCCAGTGGCCGTGAGCATGGTCCAACACAGACGTTACACCGGCGTTCAGACCCTCGTATAGTGCGGCTAGCTGACCGACGTAGATGTCTTCGGCAGTAAAATTCTCGGCAGCGGCTGGAACGAATTGGCCAAAAGTGCCGAAGTATCCAGCCAGAGTAATATTAGCCCCGAGCGTCTTGAAAGCGGTCTGCCACCCGTGGCGATGGGTATCGATAAAGCCTGGCGTTATGATCTTGCCGGTCGCGTCGATGGTTTCGGTGTCCTTTGGGATGTCGGCGCTGGAGGACTGCCCATAAATTGCGGCGATCTTGCCATCCGTGACAAGCAGCGAGCCATCGCGAATCGTCTTCAGAGATTGGGTCTTCGAGTCAAAGCTAATGATGCTCCCGCCGGTGATGAGTTTGGACGTCATGATGCAACTGCAATAAGCTGAATCAGAAGAATGGACGAGAGGGAGTCACAAAGGTGGCGTTGCTTCACGTTAGATGGAATGGGACAATTTTTCCTCCACAAAAGTCAGCTACTGCTTCAGACAAATCTTTCATTAGAATGTCCTACCTTTTCAGTGGCTTTGAGCAGATCAAAGAACTGCCGGCCTCGTTCCGAGTGTGGAGAGCTGGCCGTAACACTGAATATCATGACAAACAATGGACCAATCACTCCTTACTCCACCCGGTACGAGCAGTGGTGGTCCGAGATTACGTGATCATGGATCGGACATAGGCATCGAGGCTCCGAAGTTTCCGTGTCATATTTGACATCGTACAAAGTAGGCTGCACGTCGCGTCCCGAGAAAGCCCGAGACAGCATGTGATAAGGACAGAAAAGGGCCGACATCCGCATAGCGATTGGAGCTTGGCTGCCGCGAAGATGGCTCAATCCGCTGAATCGACTGATTCCGCCGGATACCCCGGTGCCGCTTAACCTGGACCCCTGCTCACGATCCTGCTGAAATCTCGCCCAACTTGATAGTTCTGTTGGTCCGATAACACATGAGACCTGCAGATGTGAGGTCTAGCGAGAGTGGTCGTGCAAACTGCGTTGAAGCTGCCGTCCCCAACACGAGTCCACTATCTCAATGTGGGGCTGCTTCCGCGGAGACATCCTGCCACGCTGCCACCCTCTCGTTTAGCTGGCGCCCCCATGAAATCTCCGTACAAATGGTCCAGGGGAAATGAGCAAGAACCCCAGCTGGCGGTGAGGATCTAGCGTATACTGCTGTTGAGTCTCGGTCCTTTTCGCGAGTGATGATGTCTGTCCCGACGGCAATGTGCCACCGCCGCCATCATCGATACCAGGGTTCGGCTGGGCATCTTGTGCAAGCACGTCCAGCTTGTTCCAAACTTTGCCCGTTAGATCCTACCGCCTTCTTCTTCCCTTTCAAGATCTCGTCTTCCCAAATTGAAGAATAGATGCGGTCGAAGTCCTCCTGTCTCATCAACAGCATAGCTCTTTCTATCGCTGAGTATGCCTCCGCGCGTAAGTCTTGCTCTCGTGTGCGCCAATTGAGATGACTTGCAGAAAGCTGATCGAGCCCGAGGTCTGGGTACCGCGCGATCAACACTTTGCGCGCCTCGCGCACAGCAGCCCGTACACTCTTTCGCTGCGCATTGTTAGCTCGCTGCTCGAGTACACGAAATACGACTCACCTGGTTCTGATCGTCGCTCATGGTCACTGGTGGACATGTCTGGAGGTGCGCTACCTAAAGTGTATACCCTTGTGCTGTAGATTGGCCTTCGGCCCGCATCTTGCCGCGTGACGTTGGAACCTCGTCCACAGGAACAACACGTCCGCGGAATTACTGTTTTGAGGGAGCACAACGCTGAACGATGGTCACTGGTACGCTCTCGCACAATCGATGGGCAGAGGCCGAGTGGACGTGGGTGAGGAAAAGACACATACGTGG
Source organism: Teratosphaeriaceae sp. CCFEE 6253 (assembly GCA_033119285.1). Lineage (NCBI taxonomy): Eukaryota > Fungi > Ascomycota > Dothideomycetes > Mycosphaerellales > Teratosphaeriaceae > Teratosphaeriaceae sp. CCFEE 6253. The sequence continues at coordinate 28,122 of JAWDJV010000143.1, read as the reverse complement.
ACGCGCTGGTGCTGAGAGCATACCGACCTCTAACTTCGAGAAATGGAGGGAGTATACCTCGTTCGACCATGACATCCAATTGTCGCTGTGATCGTAAAACTTTACTTCCCACAACGGTGGCCGGCCGCGGTGGCTGAAGCAGTCCCATGGTTCATGTTGTTCTATTGCCGACATCTTTTCTTAACAGCTCAAGTCATTCCGGTTCCACATAGACAACTCGAAACGCTCGTTTCCATGTCTTTTCTCCTCGCCACGTGCGTCCTGTGTTAGCCGTGATACAAGAGCCATGATCAGATTGTGCTCATGGAGAGCAGTACGCTGATTGGATCAGTGTATGATTCCGCTAGTTGGCGTACAGGCGGCCTCAACCAGCACGTGCGAAACGCTAGCATGTCTTGAAGACCCGGCCATTCCGTCAAGCCCCATTCTGCGTTGGGCGAAGCCCGTGATAGAATCGACGCCATGAAAAGGACCCCAAATCGGGATGCCCCACATTACTGTGTGCGCTGACAGTGCATGGGGCTTCATGCTGTGCGAATTATGCAAAGACGGCTTAGCTGCAGGCAAGCGGGGCCACTCGAAGTTGTCTGATCCTACGCTGCACCCTTTGAGGTTTTGGCGCGATGCTGAGAGTGATGGTCAGTTGGCGGAGAACGAAGGTCGGCCTCGGCTGCTCGTGATCAAATGAGTTTTCACCTCCTCTTGGCCTGGACAATGGGTTGAATCCCGCCAATCTCTGCGGGAATCTGGAACAGGCATCATGTACTTGGAGAGGGGAAGCAAGAACGACTGGTGCAATCAGTAAACTGGAGCTTTCACGCGAGAACAAGGGAGAGTTCGACGATGTCCTTTCCAAGCATGGAGTTGAAGCAGCCGCAGGATGGTTGCGGCGCTTCCAGCAGCGTCGAGCTCTTAGATATGTGGACGATGACAAGGTATGTCGAGCGGCTGTATGGTCAAAACTGTACGATCGACCAAAGGCTCTCGCTGCAGGAAGGCGCTGCCAAGTCGTTCGCAATCCGTGGCTTTGTACTTGTGTCGGTCCATGACCACAAGCCAACAATCGAAGTATATCTCGGTTGGGATCTTTGGCAAAGCTTTGCAGAGCTCCGCAAGACAAAGATAGGCGCGCAATTCCTCTGTGATTGTTTCAGAACCGACGTACAGACCCTGGACGCCCTCGAAACTATCCCACCTCGATCCTCCATCATGAGTCTAGGCTTCACTCTGGATACTGACGCTTGGTCGATTCCCGACCGGACGCCATGTATGACCCCCAAGGAACTCAGGGCGGGAGTTGCTGCAACAGACAAGCAGACGGGGTCGCACTTCGCTCGCACACTGAGACATAAGCTACCAATACCTGTTGGCCTCTTGCAATTGGGGCAGCGAAATCGGTAAGGAACGCTTACATGTTTCGAGAGCTAGCTGCGAGAAAGGGATCTGTCAGTGCACGTTATGATGTATGGCATAGCATGCTCTACCTAGGTTTTATGATGCAGCATCCCAAGGTGATGCGCAGAGTACCGCCATTCAAAGCTCTTCTGCCTCGGCTCGCCGTAACAGCTCGCTGACAGGCGGTAGACTTGGGCCAGTATTGGAATGCGATGTTGCTGTCGCGATCCATTAGCGATAGTCAATGAGATGTTGGTCACCCGCGAAGGACTTGCATCCTGTCCCCTCGACTACGTCTTATTCGCGATAAGCCGAAGCACAGGGCACTCATGCTAGGAAAGATCATGCGGGTAGCCCGCAAGCTGCGCGAGCTCAACAATTACAATTCCCTCGATGCGGTCATCGCGGGCATCAAGTCCTCCGCTGTTGGGCGGCTGCAGGCCACGCGGGACCCTTCTGCCTCCCAATGTGGGTAAACACTGGCTCGAGCTGGAGATCCTGATGAGCTCTTCGCGCTCGCATGCCGCGCACCGGCTAGCTTGGGAGAACACGGACGGCGAGCGGATACCGTACTTGCCTCTACATCTACGAGACCTGGCGTCCGCTGAGCAGGGGAATGCTACTTTCATCGGCGCAGAGCGAGATGGCCGAGTCAACTGGAGAAAGTTCGAGATCATGGGGAGGGTGGTCGTGAGCATGCAGCGCGCGCAGAAAATGCCGTACAGAGGCCTCGGCGATGGCAAGGGTGAGCCGACTATCAAGGAGCTGCTGCTGGAAGGCAGGCTGGAGAAGGATGAGGACGTAAGTTGACCTTTCTGCTGTGACTGCGTAGCATTACTGACCTGGTGGCGTACTGCAGGTGCTCTTCACTCGAAGCCAGCTGGTCGAGCCGTCGGCAGACACAGGTGGTACTTCGGAGAAATTCAAGCAGTTCTTCAAGCGATGAGCGTTCATGGCGCGCTAGCATGGCGTTACAGTCATTGGCTAGAAGTTCACAGCTTGTCCATAGATGACCTTCAGGCCTCGCGGCGCAAGAGGAGGACCTACAGTCTGGCCGTGGGATAGTAGTTACTCTCCAGGGTACGAAATCAAAATTGGATCAGATCCCGACGCTGCTGCTTTCGATGTCCCAGCAGTGTCAACGACTACTATACAAAGATCTCGCACTCCATGCTACCTCCTTCCGCCAGTTGTCAGCTTCCGCCATCTACGACCACGAAGACACCGACGCCGTTCATTGGAGCTTCATCACCGATCCAAACATCAAGAGAGCGGTGCCGATCATCTGCTACCGACAGCCATTCAACGGTCGAAATCGCTCAATGTCAATGAACACCTTCAAGGCACTCAAGCAGCTGTCTAGACTCCCCACTGGCTCAGAGAACTATCAGGAGCATTGTCAATGAAGCAGTGGCTCAAAGGGATGCTGAAAACTGAGAAGACTATCAGAAATTTAGGTGGTGCTTGTCTTATCTTTGCATCAAGGCTCAGACTGGCAGAAGAGCGTGAGAAAGGTTATGTCGGGGCTCTCAACAATGGGAGAAAGAAGAAGAGAAAAACTTGAGCATTCTTCCACTGAAGAGCTTAGGGCAGAAGAAGGTCTAAGTGTCTTGTTCTTGGGCATGGGTCCGTCGACCACTGGTTTTGAGTGGGTTCCGACTGCAGTCAGACATCCTGGAGACTGTCAGATAGAGACACCGCTTCAGCGACATCGACTCGAACAAGGATACGCGTCTTTACCAGCTTGGGGCACATCTTCACGCTCAGCAGTGTGGACACCATCATGGATATGCCAAAGCACAACGACATCGATCCCATGACTGGCAATGTCATCGGCTTGAATACATACTCCGAGCCATGCTCGTCGGATGAACTAAAGTCTTACCCCACGTGCAGAGGCTCGCTCTGCGGTCTTGCACGCTATGGACGTATCGGTCGGCAAGCCTTGCTGGACGAGTGCGTAAAGGAGCTTGCCGCTTGGTCCAACCAGACCCACGTCAAGCTCGCCGAGCTTCTCGTTCCAATAAAAAGCAGCTGTTGACCAGCATTGATACAGCGCTGAAGCCGAGCCAGGACATAGAGCTCGATGGCGGTCAAATGGAACAACATCGCGCCATCAAGAAGTTGAAGACCAACACGTACTACTGTAGAGCCTCCGCTAACCGCCGCGCTATCCAAACCTTTGCGGATAAGCTTCGCAAAGAAGAGCAGTCATGTCAGCGCGTGCGAGATCTCGTTGAGCCGGCTCGATTGCCAGAATGTGGACTCTCCTATTGCTGAGTTCACCTTCTCTGGTGTGGAGCTCTAGCTTCGCGGAGCACTTACAAGCGAATAGCCTTTTGATCCGTTGTGATACGATATCCTATCCAACGTTATGAGCATGCACAACAGAAGCACGGCGGGTCGAACGAAGGGCGTGCCAAGATCGACTTCGCGGCAAACCGTGCGCTCCGCGATGAGCTTGCTAAGGCGGCCCAGGAGACTCACAGCAATCGCCAAGACGTTGAAGGCCAGCTTCTTTGGGCGCAATTTGCTGGCATAGAGCGCGGTAATTTCGATGCTGCCGATGAGGACATCCCACAGAAGGCTTTCGCGTACGGCGAGGCTCTGTACGACGAGGCGCTTGATCGCTTGGCGCAGGCGGGAATACTTTGCAAGCGCTTTGCCTGCAGTAATTCCAATCCCACGAAAGGCACGACCATGGAGATCAACGATGTGCGTCGTATGCTCAACGAGAGCGTGTCAACGTGTGAGATGAAGATGGTGGTAGCAGCCATGGCGAAGGAGTTCCGTGGAAGCGGACAGTGGTACAGGTGTCAGAACTCGCCTTCGCTTCGTCGTCCTTGAGGAGGCATTTACGTCACAGGCTATGGTGTCTCTACCGGCTCAGCTTTGGTAGCAGTGACATTGGGTAGCCAAGCAGCGGAGTCCAGGTTGGTGGAGGAGTTAGACCCTTGAGCAGGCGCCACGTAGAAGCTGTTGGCGTGGGTAGCATCCAGTAGCATGTAAGATTGCTGAATCTGAGCAAACTAGCCCTGCGAAGCATTGTTGAAATTGACCATCGCAGGGCAGCACTGAGGTGTGCTAGATATGCCGTGGTTACAAACGCCGGACCAGCAAGTTGGGTTGTTTTGCGAGTGACAGAGCCAAGTCTGGCCTGGCGTGAAAAGGTCTACTACACACCATGTCAGCAAACATGGCCCGACGGTGATCACGACCGCATCGTGGAAGCTACCGGAACGGACATCATTATGATGGCTGCCACCGTCTGCTTCACAGTTCACAGACCCCATTGATGCGGCTGCTATCGTTTACGTGGATACAATGATTTGAAATGAATGTACTGTGTTGTATCTTATGTTGCGACAAGTACAGCTCTTGAGGAAGTAGCAAGAGCGGGACACTGTAGCCTTGCCTGTTATACAATCGGGGACCTTGCCGGAGTCGAGTTGTATTTGCCAAGCTTTCCGATGGACTGGCCGGCGATATTGACCGGCTCCCCAGTCGCGACAGACGTCTGCTTCTACAGTCACTGAAGCGTGTCGAGATGCAGGCGGATGGCCACCTCCACAAGGCCAGACCATGTGAAGGCTGTAGAAGATAGCCGGATCGAAGGAAAAGATGAGGAGGGATATGGATATACCGTACTGCATGCTTGGCAGTCTCGGAGGCCCTGCAATGCGGGAATGTTGAAGAGAAGAGCGCGATCAGTGGCCTGGCCAGCATGTCTTTTGCAGCCGGACGAGCGGTTGGACGTGCAATACAGCGTGAGCCGCTTCCAGCGTTGTCGTTTTTATGCCCAACATGGTGAGATTCTCCACGACTTCTAGCCTGGTGAATCCACCTCCAACAACTGCCGCTGTTGCTGCGCCAATTCTTGTTATATACTGACGAACAGCTACCAGATCACCAATGGTTCGGAGTGTGAAGGCTCCCAGGAGGTCGTACCCGCAGATTTGCAATCTGGTTGCGATGGCGCCCTGGGCTAGGATAAGCTTGTTGGATGGGTACAGCTGAGGTCTGTCCATTCCCTGCTTCAACACCGCAAGCACTCTTGCTGCTCGATTGATATCTGCGAGTGGATATGGACGTTGACATTGAAGGGAGTCTCGAGTGATGCCGGCGTTTGCAGCACCAGACTGTCCTGATCTGGAACTACGCCGCCCAGCATGTAGATGGTTCGCAATTTGCGTGACTAAAGCTGGTCCAATACGTGCTGATCAGTCCTCGGCTATTCGGACTCCCGTGCTCCAAGGAAAATTACTGTGGTCCCGCCTCGAAGACTGTACGGTTTCGCAAAGTCGTCGTGCGCGTGAGACAGCAGACCTCCCACGTACAGCGCCTCCCACGACGATCAATCTCAGAGGCCATTTGGTTAGCATGCTTGCCATTAGGTCGCTGTTTAGCCCCCTCAAGTGATATGTTGCACTGCGAAGAAAGATGAACATTGCGTGAGTATAATTGCGGTTCTACTGATAAACAAAATCAGAGTCTATCAGGTCCGTTGCTCCAGCATGTCATGCATGGTAGACAATCAGAGCGTTGCCTATGCTCTCCCGTGTGAGTGTGCTAGGTCCTTTACTTCTCGAATTCATTGCTTACAAGACCTAGCTGGAACAAGCTGCCCCCAAAAGTGGGCCAAAGTTCAACCGTGTAGTTCCCCAACTGAGAAGCGTCCGTGTGCCACGACTGGCTAAGGATGACCTTCAACTTCGCCACTGCGTAGAGACGTGTTTTCTGACGAAGCTGGCAGGGCCAACTGCTCTGGGCTCTGGATCGCATGACATCGAGGCAGGGTTAAGTCCTGCTACTGAGGCAGGACCCAGTCACGGTGCCGCCGCAGTATTGGGACCAGGTCGAGCAGGTGCTGGACGTGGAGGCGCAGAAGATGGATATGGAGTTGGCAGAGGAGGAGGATCTGGAGCTGAAGAAGGAGAAGAAGCTCAAGGAGGAGAAGCGGAAGCTCAAGTCGAAGCGGAAGCAGAAGTTGGTGAGAGTTCAGGGTGTGGAGGAGATGGACGTGGAGGAGTGAAGATCTTCATGATGGAGAGGCAACGTGATGATCCCCACTAGGTTTTAGCATGGCGTAAACGTTCCATGGTACAGCGGTTTTGCAGGTTCGCTCTTGAAGACTGCGAGCACAGCAAGATACTCTGTCGGTAGGACTCATTCGACATGGTCTGCTACGTCGTCGATATGTACAAAGTACTCAAGCCGCCACGCTCTCCGTTGCGGTTTCACGGAACGTGACCCTACTCAGCGCGATATGGGTCGCACTGACCACGCTGACTTGAGTACCGCCGTGCTCGGCAGCCGAACATTACTGTAAACACACTGGACTTCGCGCTCTACCAATCTGCTCTTCTGCTGCCAGCCAGGTTTCTGAGACCGTCAGCACCGCCAGCGCTAAGGTCAGCAAGAAAGTTTTCGCGGGTGCCAACGCTCAGGTGATTGTCGAAGCACGCGAGCCCATACTCGATGACATTATTGATGACGACTCAGACGACATCTCGTACGGCGAGAGGATTCAGAGCGTGGCTGGTGCGATAGGAGACAGGGCTACTGATCTTACTAGGGCGGTTATGGACGCGATCCAGCTTACTGCTGCCACGCCCACCGATGTTTCCGGAAGTGCGAGCAGTGTAGCGAGTCGTGTGAGCAGTTTGGCGAGCGATCAGTACGAGAGTGCGATGGCTGCTGCAAGCTCGTTACTCTTTGGCACGTCCAATGCGGCATCGACAGATAGGTCGCTGCGCACGATGTCTACTCGATCGCTGTCGCTGCGTGAGTTATCTCTAAAGCACGTTTACGAGGAGGTATGCTAACAACCTCAAAGAGCATCAAACGCGATCCACGGCACGCCAACTACCGTCGCCGTTGCTTCGAGTGTTTCTTCAGTAGCGTTTGGTGTCGCAGAAGGTGCCAGCTCTCGATACAACGAAGCCATAAGCCAGGCTTCTTCGCACCATGACGCAGCGAAGTCCCGCCTCTCAGTCCAAATCTCCGGCACGCCCGAGCCGGTCCACGAACAGATGTTCGCGTCGGCAGGAGCGGGCTACTCAGTGCGGCGCCAGACTACGCCTTCAGGAGGCAATCAGCGCTGTCAGCCCCACTGGAACTTTCTTCGCTACACCAACCTCGGGCTTCTTTGCCGCCTCAACGCAAGGGGCATATGAAAGCATCTCATCTTTGGCATCTCTGCGTTTGGCTGAAGGCCTGGGTGCAGCATCAGCCGAGTATCAGAGCGCGAAGGTCGCCGTCAGCGTCGTGCCTACACCAGTGCACCAAGCTTACCTCAACAGCGCCTAGCGGGCTTACTACGAGGGAATCGGCATGGCTTACGATCGCTATCCCTCCTTCGTTGACGTTGCCACCAGCGCTGTGGGTGCTACTCCAACCACGGGTTATCAGTCCTACCTCGCTGCTGCGTAGAAAACTTACAGCTCAGCGCTTTCGCAAGCTTCCAACAACATGCTCAACCTAATGAACAGTGCCTCGTCGGCAATGACTGCAGCTGCACAGTCCACTCCCCAGAACTACCTGAAGGAAATCTCGGCTGGCTATGATTCAGCAATGTCGGCCGCATCATCGCAACTCGCACTTGCATCGTCCTCCGCAAGCGCATTGTACCATGGTCCCACGAAGGGGACGCTCGAGCAGGCGACTGACTCTGCTGGTAGCGTGTATAATGACAGCGCCTCCCAGATCAGCTCTGCCATTTACGGCACAGATACGCCCTGGACTGAGGCCATGGTATCATCGGCGTCCGCGAATCGGGAGGCGATAATTGCGCGCGCAAGCTCGCACGTGTACGGCCAGCCACCACCATTTACTGACTCCGTGATGGGCCAGGCCAGCTTTTACGCTGCACAAAGCGACGCAAGCCGCATCCATCAATACGAGGTCGTACAGCAGCTGTTCGCTGAGCTAATCAGCGGCAAAGAGCCCGACTTCACCAAAAGTGTCATGCGCAGGCTGCAGAGCGTCTATGCAAGTGGCGTTCCTGGTGCCATCTCGAGCGACCAGCTACCTTGGCAATACTGCCGCCACTGCTTGAAGCCTTATGAAGGATACTGCGTCCAGTATCTCGAGCTATGCCGGTGACTCCTATTTGTCTTCCAGTTCCGTAATCTCGAGTGTCTTTACGCCTCCCGCAGCGCTGAACACAGTGATGGACGATATCAACGAGCAGCTCAACGCAGCAGTGGACGCCGCATCAGTCCAATCCTACGGTAGCACCAAGGGAACGTATGAGTCCGCCACCGAGCAGGTCGCAAGTGCGTTCAGCAACGTCGCTTCGTCGGTAGGGGATGCGCAAGACGCAGCCGCCCGAGCCTACAGCCACACTGCCTCAATACTAAGTGCTACCATCTACGGGACGACTACAGGCTCTTTGGAATCTCTTGGCTCGAAGGCAAGCGAAGCTTTGTATGGCCACGAAACTGGTTATGCAGAGGCGGCTCAGGCCAGCTTAACCTCGATCGCAGACCTTGCAAGCAAATCGATCTCGGAACCTATCTACGGAACTCCCACGCCTAATATTGCCGCTGCGTCTCGGAGTGCCTCGTCGGTCTACGATTCTCTAACTTCTGCCGTTTCACAGCAGGCCGCCGCCGTGAGCTCAGCTGTATCCTCGGCAATTTAGGGAGAAGAGAAGGGTTACGTTTGAAGGATTGCAAGGGTCCATCGCGCAAGCTGTGGTAAGCGCACAGAGCAGAATCGCTGGTTTGGCCTCGGAGGCGAGCGTGGCTGCTGGCGATGCCGTTAAGCAGGTGACGGATGGACTTTCGGATGCGGCGAGCTCTATCTCCAGTGTTGCAAGCGAGGCGACTAGGAGAGTCAGGGTTGTGAACAAGAGTAAAGAGGCGGGGAGAGGAGGGAAGTGAAGCATTAATCGTGTGATGTAGAAGGAGCGGCGGCGGTGAGTAGTCGGGCGGTATGAGAGAGTGTTATGTGCACACGACTTAATTTGGCGCATGTGTCTTTCTGACGTTTCTAGCACGATATCCCAGCGAGCGAGCGGTTCAGCGATTTAATGATGTTGTATGCAGCATCACACGTTTACATCGGTCTGCTTCCAACAACATATGACGGAGCGATGTTCCTTCCGTTTGCCAGAAGCTTGGCGTCTCCACTCTTTCCTGCCTTGTGCTTTATCGCTTCTCTTGCAATGCAAATTCAACATCAGACTGTCGACGCAGTGATACAGTAACAATGGACAACAGCAGGCTTACTACTAAGCATGACAGAACAACATAGCAGGTTTTCGCGCATCCACGGCTCACGCTCCGCAAGTGAAGCTCGAAGGTAAGAGTGAGGTTGGCCGCGACAGCGCCACAATTGTCTTGACAGAATTGAATACTGAACAGAGAGTGTTCGTCAAACCTAGACATCTCGCCCACTCCGCATGTCATTTTAGCGGTCGAATCTTCGCACAACAATCCGACTCCGAGTACTGTGAAACGCGAAGGAAGTCCTATCGAATGAAGGATGACAGAGCGGTGACTGCTACCAAACTCCTGCTATTGAGCATCGCTGAGACAGTACAGCGCTGGGGAGCCACGTCGCCCTCCACGAAACGTGTGAAGCTCGAGGAGCTGGACTCGCCGGACCAGAAGACCTTTATCAAGCAAGAAAAGCTTGACTATGAGCATGAGTCTTCGACACCTCTCGAGCTCTCCTCCCGCATTACGGCCCAGCCGATGAAGGACGATTACGCAGATCACCGTGAAGAAGGTTCACGGCTGTCGGGATCGTACTCCACCCCTTCGCCAAACAACGAACATCCGCCGGTCTTGCAAGGTACAGCATCGACGGCTGCACTGAGACACTGCGATCACCGCGAGGAGGCCGATACAAAGGTGTGGCTGAATCCTCCACTCGCGGTTCGAAGTCTTGCCAGCACAGGGCTTGCAAGTCCGTGCGCTGTTACTATTTACCATGGCCAGGAGGCCTGTGGGACTGTGCACGCTTACAGAGGGATCGTACAGTGTGGCGTCTGCAAGAACAAGATATGCAACGTGTGCATGCAACATGCGGTTCATGGCTTTAGCAAGCCAGCCGTCCCTCGACGCCACAAGTGGGTCAAGCTCGCAGCACACGAGCGAAGGCCACGAGCTCGAAATCGAGCACCATTGCAACCCGCTCAATTCGCTTCGGCTTTGGACTACCGCTACTGCAACCACCGTTCGACAGACAAGACATGGAGAGAGCTTCCTCGTGTCCTGGGACTCGATTACATTGCACGCGAGAGCATCCCCAGTCCGTGTATCATAGCCTTACACGAAGGTAAATATGCTTGTAAGACTTTACGAGGACATAGTCGCATGGTGTACTGCGGTCTATGCAGAAACGAGTTCTGCAGACCTCGTCTGGACGCCATCACCCGTCGCCAGTGAAGACAAGTGGCAATTGGGGGAAAGGACAGCAGTAGAATATGCGAAATGCTTACAGAGACCAGATACGAGCGCTAGATGATGGGCTAGTGCATGACTTTAGCTCAATACCTATCCTCGTTTGAAGCGTATCTTACCTACGCTCCTGCATCAATCGGATATCCCCATTCTGCGTCCGCACTGTTGATCTGTAGGCCTCGCCTGATCGACATGCTTTAACAAGAAGTCTCGCGCTACCATCGACTGCACAAGCGTCTCGATGCTCCGCACGGCAATATGCGCGATTTTCGCACCATTGTCGGCCGAGTAGCTCGGGTCGAAAGACGCCACAGTCAATGAAGCTGGGAACACACGCTCGGGTAGCATATTGCCAATGCTGACCAGGTCGTTTCCAGTAAGGCCTCCAGGTGCGGCAAACGTGTTCGCCTCACCACACACCTCAGAGTCCAACGAGTCTAGATCCCAATGGACCATTGCTTGCTTTGGGGTTGTGGGTGCACGCAAAACGAGTTCCAAATCCTGCGCATAGCGAGGATGTGCCGCGCCAGACGTGTCGCCCCAGACGATGTTGAAGCCAGCATCCGTGAGCCTTTGACGTTCCACCTCCGTGACGTCTCTGACACCGCAGAAGGTGATATTCTCCTTTCGTAGCGGAACAAAGCCCGGTATAGACGCGGTGAGCGTATGCCAGCTCTCTCCGGTCAGCATAGATACGCCCATAGCATCGAAGTAGCCACTCGTCAATGTGTCGGGCGTATGGTAATCGTCATGAGCATCGTGCCATATCATACCAAGGTCCTCGTTTGGGATGTCGTCAATGCCTGCGGAGACGCCAACGCTGCTGAAGCAGTTGCCAGCCAGCACTATTGGGAAACTCTTTTCACGTCGTGCCGAGCGCACTGTATCGGCAATCCTTCGCATCAACTCGAAGCTGCGGCCAATCTCGCCTTGGAAGTCGTCCACCGACTCAATTGCGGCTTCGTGCACGGCTACGTTCTGATTTTGAAGAGACCGGACGAGGCCAGCGGTCAGGATACGTTTTGGACCAGCGCCGACGCCTTGATTGGGAATGCCCACATGGTAGGGCGACAGTATTACGGTAATGCTTCCGTAGCGCATCGTCAATGATCTTCGCAGTGAACTCACTGCGAGTCGCATTGTTAGCACGATTTTCCGGTGTTAGCTTCTCGAGGTCTCACCAACAACAAGTTACGTCGATATGGTCAAGGTCGCTCGCAAACTCCCAGAGAACTTCAACAGCCGAGAAGGAACGACATGATCCACGATCCTTAAAAGGAACGTCAAGCTGCCGCCACACATACGCGTCCGACCGGTGTGCAGAGGTTACTGCAGCAAAGACACTGGTAGTTCACTTCTCACTCGTCAGACATTGAAATAGGATTTGTTAGCGCGAGATCGAGCCTAGCTGCTTCTCAGATCCGCGGGACTAGTCGTCCAGCCTGCCGATCACGCCTGATTTGCGTTGCGTCACGCACGCTCATCGCGTGCCAACCGCACAATGGCTCTAGTTGGCTGCACTAGCTGCTAGCATGCCCGGGCCGCGAAAGACCGTGCTGAAAACGCTATAAGCGCGGGACGTGAATCTAGGGAAGTTGCTTCGTAGTAGGATAGCATAGCACGAAGATTTGCTACGTACCCCGGTTGTTCTCCGGAGAATTGCTACTACTAGACAGGCTTAAGTATGTTACCGATAGACAGGAATATCTGTAATATATTCTAGAACTACGGATAGGATAGGTAAGAGAAAAGGAAGTCTATAGAGAATCGAATAATAGTGCGCAATTAAAGCCCCTAGGCCTATAGTGCTTTAAGGCTAGTTTGGATACTAGCGATCTAGATCCTATACCCTATACAAGCGTTGCTTCATTATAGGCACTTTCTACGACATTAAGACTCGTAAGAGGAGATGCTCCGAGACACCGGCTAGGCGGCATAAAAGAAGTCTACGGTATAGGAACCCGTATAGAATTGGTTAAAGAGAGTATCTTATAGTATCTATTACTAAGGAGTAGACCGTATTGAAGTTCTACGTTAACGGTCTCAAACCGGTCTATATTGATCTCTAGAAGTTACTGTTAGTATAATAGTAGGGTATCTTTATAGACCTATATTAAACTCCTAGTACGTATCTATCTTTATACTTTATATTAGTTTACATTCGGACAATCCTTCGATCCTATCTAATCTAGGTAGCTCTCTACTAAGAGTGTAGGCTATAACTATCACGTGTAAGAAAGGCCCTTAAGTTTCGGGTGGATTTAAGTAGGTGCGGTTAGATAGCTCGTCGAGGGTTAGAGTTTTCTTCTAAACCCTATCTTATTAAATTTGCTCTAGGTACAGTAGGTATAGGTAACAAGATGCGTTAAGAATTGCGGGAGGGCGGCCGCGGCCACACGATACTAGTTAATCGAGAAGATAGACTAACTAAAAGACTCCCTAATTTTCTTCTTACTCTAAGTATAGGAAGTAAGGGGCAGTATCTAGTATAAGACCGAGGTCTTAGGCGATCCTAGCCGCTATCCTAATCGTTGCCTACGCCGAACCGTAACTTGTCTCCCTAGCTACGATACTATATTAGTATATACTATACGAGTCCGACCGGCTAGACCTACCTATAAAGTCAAATAGTACTAATAAAGCAATTGTTTATATTATTTATATGTCTACTATCTAACTTACAGTAAGATAGTTTGAGACGACAGCCTTCTAAGACTAGTTTAGGTACTCTATAGAAATAGCTTGCGTGCGGCTAGTAAAGTATTGATTTAAGGAAAAGCGAATAGCACTCGCTAGGATAGCTAGGCTTAGATATCCGGGGATGCTACCCAACGCTAGACGTCGACGAAAGGTACCCTCGTAGAAAAAAGAGTAAGGTTAGTTATAATAGTAGCTATATATGTCGATAGCTACGAGAAGGATATTACTAGGTAGTAGGACTTCTCCTTCTAAGGGTGCATTCTAGCTAGACGTATTATCGCTAATAGGGATTGAAATAGCTAGAACAACACGGTTCTTCTTATAGGGTAGCTCGCCGGAAGTAGTATCGTAGTTATTGTTTCCGTGCGCACTATAAGTTCCGGAACAAGTATAACCTCGCGAAATGCTACGGGGAGATATAAGACCTAGATTTCAGATAAGAAGAAGTAAGGAGAAGTAACCTTCTTATATAGCTAAGTTTTAGCTTCCTATAGTCTGTCCTCGATCTTAGCTAACCTACGCGTAAGAAGGTTCTAGACACATTAGATAATGTACTTACTTAGGGGAACGTATTAAAGGCTATATACTAGAGCGGAGACGTTACTATCCGCTAGATTATCGTTCCTTCTATCGTTTGGAACTTGCCCGCTGCGTGTTAATTTAGGGTATCTATAGTCTCCTCTACGTTAGCACTCGCCTATTAAGACTCGATTAATACTTACTAAGCCTTAGTCGGTCGCAATTGACATACGTCGGACGATCGCCCGGGCAACGGGACTTTTTACGCCTATGAAAAATTAGCTAGATTGCGATAAGATACCGTAGGCTATTTTAGCGATACGATGAACCGACCTACACGAGTTAAAAGCTTACGCAATCTACTAGACAGGCATGTAACGGATGAAGTCATCTCCTAGTATACTTATTATAGTCGTACTAATTAAATACCTCGACTATTCCTTAAAGAGATTAACAAACGAGCTAAGAGCCCTAGTAATATACTATATAATAATTATATATTGTGAAACAGGTGAACTATAGAGTACTAGCCAAATGATTCTTACTTCGATATAAGGATGTTTGTAGAATATAACCTAGCTACGAATTGCAAGGATACATTGTAGTCGGTCCGCTTACTAAGCTGTAACATACGCGTTATGTTCCTATTAGAAGGGGGTGCGGATAGAACAGTAGCAAGCACGGAGGCGAAACGGTACACCCCGAACAGTTGGATAGAGTAGGGTCGTAAGCAATATAGCTCGGTATAACTAATACGCTCCTTCTAAGTCGTAAACCTAAGACAATCGTATCCTACTCTACTTATTAACTAAATGCAGTTCATTTCTTAAAAGAGCGACCTGTTACCGGCTTTTTAGCAACGGGACTCTTATAATAGACCCTTAATTACAGCTAGGAAGACGCTAATAAAGATATTAGGCTAGACGGTAAAGCGGCGATCGAAGCTAGAAAATACGTCCGAAAGACTTATACACTAACTACTACAGCATTAGGTCGTGTATGACTACGATCGTGTCGTAGTACCGGTCCCGTTAAGTAGGAAAAAGATCCTGCTAGGGGCGATAGGTTCCGCATTACCTCTAATAACATTTTTAGATAGTCTTATAACGGAAGACTATACTATAAGATAGTGCTTAAGTTTACGACAAGCTAGTACGGGTTAGTAAAGGTTCGCCTATTGCGCAGGGTTTCCTCTTTATGTTGTCGAACAGCCCTGCCTAGAAGCCTATCTAAGGCGGAAGAGTCGTTAAGAATAGACATTCTAGATATAACGCGAAGTCTCAAAAAATTGAAGCAATTTATAACAGCTTAAACTAATTCAATATACTACTCGAAAAGCTATAACAACTCCGGTGTAGGCAGAAGAGTAGATTAGCGAAACATACGCCTACTTGTTAAGATTAGGTATTACGTAACGGATTACCCTAAGACATATAACTAAGGGCGACCAAGGGCGATTATAACATAAGCGATAGGCGATTAGTTGATTACTGCGATCAGTACGATGGAGCAGAAAGAGCGATTAGTCGTTGCCTAGAGAGGTAGGGGATAAGTAGATAGTCCTTACGCTTAGTTAGGAGCTTCGTGCTTAACTTAGTTAACTAAACCCAAGTTACACTCTTATATAGATCGTCTACACACCCACCCGACCTCTTGATTGGATATTCCTCGTGACGAACTAAAGGGTCTATAACACTACTAATCCTAATTGTCCCTAATAATATAGTAAGCTTACATATATACTTAAGCCCGTAGCAATAACTACTATATACCGCCGGCTCTATTTCTTCTTCGAACCTTTTCCCTATTAAGTAGAGAATATTATACTTGTAAACCCATTATGTACTAATGCTTAGAGCGAGGACAATATTAGTATTACTAAGACACACTTGAACACTCTAAAGTCTAGATTAGTCGTCTAAAGCACATAGAATAGAAGACACTTACATTATTAGTATTGTAGTACACTCTAGTCTATAAACATATAGAACTGCCCCTCCTCGAAGTGTTATTAATTAGCAAACCGAGATAAAACTTCTTATAGGCACATTATAGTCGAGTATATTTAGGTTACCTACCTATAGGCGAGTATATCGTGTAACTCTACGAGCCGTCCGTAGTGTAGCAATATATCGCGTTACTATTACCGTATTAGTCACCTTAGTTAGCCGTAGTTACTATAGGAACTACTAGTTTTGGCTTTGTTAGTCGTTAAGTTAAAGAGCTTAATTGTTACGGACCCTTTAGTTCGTTACGAGGAATGTCCAATCAAGAGGTCTAGTGGGTGTGCAGACGATCTATACAAGAGTGTAACTTGGGTTTGGTTGACTAAGTTGAGTACACCGCTCTAACTATGTAACGACTGTCTAATATATACTGTACTGTTATTCGTAGCTGATTGGTTTGATCTCACTTTTGTTAGTTAGTCGAGTTCGATTACACTCGTGTCAGTTAGTCGTCTTGGCTGCGGAAGCGTCCACCGTGCATCCTCGTCTAGCCAATTCGATGTCTTGACGCTGTGTCACATGATCATAACATTAA
The DNA here is from genome assembly GCA_033119285.1 of Teratosphaeriaceae sp. CCFEE 6253. NCBI lineage: Eukaryota > Fungi > Ascomycota > Dothideomycetes > Mycosphaerellales > Teratosphaeriaceae > Teratosphaeriaceae sp. CCFEE 6253. The sequence continues at coordinate 11,554 of JAWDJV010000143.1, read as the reverse complement.
TATAGAAGTAGTCGTCTGCTAGACGCGTATAGAACTAGGTGTAGCGGTAAAGCTCGTAGAGGTCGAAGTCGAGCTAGTCTTAGTGCTAGTAGACGATAGCGTAGCTATAGTTTTCGTCTTCTCGTCTTACTACTTCCCTTATTCTTCTTGTACTTAGGGCTTTATCTAGGCTTTCTTAAAGGTTCCACTATTGTAGGAATTGTATACCGTACGCGTAAGCGAATATATAAACTTGCAATAGATTGAACTTAGAAAGTGTATACATGCCCGCCGTACTAGTAGCTATAGTTGTTATTCTTATAAGCAGTCGTCTAGTAGTAGCTAGTTCCGCTGTAAACAGGCTTCGGTCAAGCGGTATTAAACGATCCGGAACATAGATCGTTAGAGCTAGTAACGGGGCATTAGTTATATAAGAACGTATAAATTAGTAGGAGCGAATGAGGATTTTACCTACCCGCTATACTTCTTGCCGGTATCAATATTTATAAAGTCGACATAGTAGTAGGGGTCGTCCGTACGTGCAACGAGTTCTAGAAAGGCAGTAACTAGGCTAATACTAAAAGCTAAGGCAGCGCTAATAGAGCTAACCTTTATAGTAAGTGTTAGAAGTAGGGTATCTTAACGAAAGGGTATCTACTCTTTACCTAGCCTATTAGGATATTAGTTTAACACATCGCATATTGTAATTATATAAGATTGTTAAAAAGTAGCGGTATCTATAGGTGCCTAATTATCGCGCTTAGCGCGTCGTGTAAACGCGCCTAATATAGCGGTATTCCGAGACTTAGAAAGCCTAAACAGTAACTAAGCTATTGTAGAATTAGTCTAGCTAGCTCGATCCTAGGGTGTACTAGTATCTATACTACCGACTTTAGTACCTACCTATACCGCGGCGTCGACTATCTGCAGAGTGTTTTGGACTACCTCGCTTGCCTTCGCACTTCTTCCACTGTGCCCTAGTAGCTGTACAGCCTCCGAGGTGTCTGTGACTATGCCAAAGTGCTTCCGGTTGCACGTATGCAGGAGGTAGTGGACCGCAGCCCCTATAGCTCGGAGCTCCGCCGCTAGTACCAGGCACGTGCTTATCTACGCGATAGTGTAGCTTCCGACCACGTTCGTCGCTGTTTGGTGTACATCAGGGCGTTGCCTAGTTCCTTTTGGACTCGTCCTAGGTGCTATAGAGCCACCGAGCGGTCGAGCACCAAAAACTACAGGCTTGCCGGCCTCGATCTTTCACTCTTCGACTTACTGGGTCTTTGGAGTTGTCAAAGGCGACATGGCTGCAAGAAAGGGAATGGCTCGAGCCAGTAGTACCAATATCTGGGAAAGGTTTGATTGAAGCCGAGTTTGTACAGTACCAGACTTTTTGCTGAAGTGGCTTGCCGACATTCCGCTCCCCACTGAAGCGTTGATTCCCGACGAAGTAGGTGGCCACCAAATATGAAACACAAGCAGCGGAGGAACACGGCCATCATCTTGGTGTGCTCCCACGTCACAAGCTCCTCCTGGCACCGAGTCTGGATGATCTCGAAGCCTGTCGCAAATTTGCCCGTGCTCCGCCACAGATAGTCCATGTAAGCGCTCGTCTTGACTGGTTACGGATAGGATGGACAGTCAGAGGGATGAATTTCGAGAATCTCACGTGCTTCCTGGTGAAGACGATCTGGTAGTGCCAGGAACTATTCCCGCCTCCCTCCGGCGGCCACCGGCAGCCTGCCGTGCTTCACGTCAGAGATCTGTGGATGACTCCATCTCTTCCATTGCATCATTCGTGGATGGATAGCGCTTCGAATCTTTGACGCGTGAGTAGAACTTGCTGTAGGTTGGACCTCCCTCGCGTTGCTTCGAACGGTGCCGCGTTATATTCATCAAATTGACGGCGTCGTGCAGCATGTTTTGGAAGAAATACAGCTGTCCACCGCCCGAATTGGGCGGCTGTCCGTCGTACATCCACCATACGTACTTCTTGAGACAGCACTTCTTCCGAAGGTACATCTGCGCTTCGTCATTGATATGTGGGGTCTCCGACAGCAGGAAATATACTTGAGGTCACACCTCCTATCCTACATCGACGTACAACTGACCGAGCTGGACGAATGCCGGATCCAAGATGTCTCCGAAAAGGGCGTGGAAGAACTCCATTACATCCACTAAGGTCGGCATGGACCCAGCTATTCCCGAGGGTTGGTTCTGGACGTCGAGAAGGTGGTGGTAAGGATCGAGGTGATTACGATGGTATGGAGGTCCCAGCCTTCTTCTCTCGGAAGCTGAGGCCGCTGAAACTGGAGTGGAACTACGCCGTCGGTGACTCGAGTCATTGTTTCGAGTTCTTGGGCAGCGAAGGTAGGAGGACGCGGATTTACCCGCTGCTCTCCCCGGCGCTGTTGGGCAGGAGGATTCCGGCCATGATGGTAGTGCAGTGTAGGTAGTAAGCGGCTGACGACAAGGCATGCTCAGCTTGACATGCACGGAGCTACGCCACGAGTAGTCTGCGAGATACCACTACACATAGGACGTCCAACGTGTTCGGAGAGAACAACACGGTCTTCACTTGGGTCACAATTTCGGATCTATCAGCGCTCGGATACATATACTGTCCGCTCGGTGTTGCGGAGCGGCGGTGCTGGTCTCCAGCGCCAGGGGTATGCTCGTGTCAGAGCAACCCAAAGTTCCTTCGAATCCTCTCTCCACCATCCCGTTCCATCAAAACCCCATTTATGTCCATCGCCCGACACTGTACGACGAAATCCACCACAAGCTCGCCGCACTCGCCGGGGTCCCCGTTATGGGTCTAGGTGGGATCGCGTGAGTACGGGAACTTGATGATGGATAGGAGGTACATCTAAACCGAGCAGGGAATTTTGCAGCCTGCCATTGACTACGCATGGTGGTGACGGGAAGAGTTGCCGCAGACGTTGTGCTGCGGCTCCACGCCATTAATACCACCTATAGCGAGGTGCCCAGGCGAAGAGATCCGAAGGCGGAATTGCCTCCGCTCTTTCAAGCGGGCTATAGTTCTACGATAAGAGCGGATTCAAAGACTGGGGATTCTCAATTGAAAAAGGCGGAGGAGCTGTTCGTGCAAGTCATAGAGACAAGCAATCGAGTGCTCGGTGGAGAGCATTTAGATACGTTGAGCAGTATAGCCAATCTCCTTGACCTACTCGAAGCAAGGACGGTGGGAGGAGGCGGAGGAGCTGGAGTGCAGATCACAGAGCCGAGCAAGCGAGTGTTCGGCGACGACCACGCAGATACTTGACTAGCAGGGCCTATCAATCATTTGCCTCGCAATGGTTTGCGCTCGGCAGGTCTCAATTGCTTTCATGAGTCGCTACGCTACAATATGGTCTTGCAATCACGTGCATTACTTCTGCTCATACCCCGCAGCTGTTGACTCATTCTCCATTTACTGTATTCGTCTCCTCCGGCTACGATCAGGTATTTTGTGCTCCAGGAGAACTGAATCTTGCCATCGCTACTTACGTTGCCAATCGAGCTTCTCGAACGCGTTCTTCGCCTACTCGGAAGCGCTGATCTGAAGAGTTTTCGCCGCGTGTCACGCGAATGCACTGAGTGTACGACATCCTGATTTTCCAAAAAATCTCCATCGACCTCGAACCGCGCGGATGCGACGGCCTCGTATCTGTTGCGCGTACACCAAGGCTCCGCCAACACGTTCGGACGATTCACCTTGAGCGCCGCGATGGCCTGAAGAGCTTCGGCAGCTTTGACGCCTGGCGCTCCGCAAATATACATGAATATTACCCTTTCGTGGACAATGATCCGGCCTTGTCCCGTCCTCGGCATGCAACGACTATGTCCCAGGCTCACTGGCGGGCCTTGAGCGAGGATCAACTCCGTCTATAGTATGAGGAGTACAGACTCGACGAACAAGCGCGAGACACATACGCTGCACGGCTCGCGGCAGAGATATCCTCAACTATCGCGACTGGCTTCGCCCTCGCTGCTCGACCAGAGAGCCACACATCGGATGCCCGATACGTTCTACGCAACTTTACCAATGGTGTCAACGCGCTCGAAGACGTTCGGAACCTAACGTACAGCCCCGCCTCTGAAGATGAGGATCGATGGGGCCGGAGCTGGAGAAACATGCAGTTCCATCCGGAAGGACTTGTTTCTCACGGGGGATTTGGCATTGATCCTGATATAGACGCCATCCAACTCTATTTCGTACTTCGCACCATGTTGCGAGTGCGAAGTCTCTTGCACTCTGTCGAAATATTTTCTCGAGGTCATGCCTTTTGGAGCACGGCACATCTTCGGCGACTCCTCGACTGGACGACTACACCCTCGCTACATTCCTACCCGGATGATGAGCTCGTGAGTGAGGGGCTTGAAAGCTGGACGAATGCCATTGGCGGACGTCTTCGAGCCATACAATACACAGAAGCGCTTACGCGAGAACTTGTAGCCGTCGAACGTGGCTTCTCTCGCCTTTCCCGTTTAGAGTGTCGTGTTGATACCATCTGGTCCGAGGGCCCCGAAGAACTGGAGAACATTGCCTTAGCTGTATCGCACATGCTGAGACAGGCTGTCAAGCTTCAGCACCTGGTCCTCGTTTTCCGTCGCCACGCTGGAAGTGACGGATACGGCGATGATACTTTCCTCGAGCACAACTTTGCTCTGCGTGCTCAAAGTCGAGAAAGTGTGCTATACAGTCTATCAAAGTCTCCCAATATTTGCTATCAGCAGCCTCTTACTTGGAGTCTGTACGACAACTACATCTGTCCTTTGCTGTCAGTGCAGTGCACTTACTGGGACTGCTTCCGCGTCTCAAGCAGCTTCGTCAGCTTCGACTCCATTACGTTGCCCTTCTACCGCGCGAGGGCCCGTTGGGAAGATGTTCTACAGTGTGTCGCACACAATTGCCGACTTGATTCTCTGTACCTGCGGGCGCTGGAAGACCTAGGTTCAGGACAAGCGCGCCTAATCCTTTGTCCCGAAGCTACAATATGGAAGCCTGACGTTGCGAAAGCGCTCAGCTATGAGGAGTATGAGGCTGCTATCGTGTGCTTTGCCCTACGAAAGTCCGAGTCACTGCCACCTCTTCTTCCGGACGAATTCTTGCAGCAGAAGTGATCCTTTGCGACTCATAATCAGGGCATCCGTGTCCGATTGGACAGAGCATCAGCGCTGAGAAACGATCGCGCTGTCGAAGACAGTAAATTGGGAACTCTGTGCGTAGTGTTGGGGCCTACAGCGTTCACTGACGAGCTGCTGTCATGACAAAATAGGGCGCGATACATTGAGGCATGCAAGTCTGGACGTCCTGTCGCGAGGCACTGCGAACGGGAACTGGCGGTTTTGTAACCTACGCAGTTAATCGCCCAACAGGGATACCAGATGAATCACTGCTACGGGTATCAGATTACGGGGTTTGGCGATGTGGGATGCGAAGTGTCTGAGGTCTTTCGGAGAATGTTAGATTCCAAGCACTCGGTTTGCATAATGAGTTCGACATGAACACTTACATATGGGGATCCGTAATTCTATAGAGGGCAGGTTCATGCAGTTGACCAGCTTGTACGTGATGACGCCATGTCAGCCGGTGCAACCAGGACTCAGTCCTCGGTTTTACCAGAGGGACTTCGAACTCTCTCCGGGCGCGCCACTCCTGCCCATGCCTCTACTTCGTTGCTGATAGCGATGGCTTCTTTCCTGGCTATGCCATGATGCTTATCCGTTGAATGGCAGCGAATGTGGTCTGGCCAAACGCCACTACGACTTGCCTTACTTCCGATAATCTGCCAATCTGCAATGTGGTGGAGCAACTCAGCGGCGTCGATCATTTCAACGGTTATGTGTGTGTACGTAGGTACGATGCTGGCTGCGCAACATGCCGGCCCAGGAATGCACGTCACTATGTGCTTCTCCTTGCATGCTTCGCGCCATGCTTCCTGTAACGCGCCTGATCGGCACCTGGTGTCTCTCTTTAGATGCGTTCGTTTCCGCAACTGACGCTGCCTTTGACTGCGATCAATGCCTGGATGCCTGGATCTGGCTTTCGCGCGGGCTCCGGTGCTGATGCGTCTGACCTACCAGCGACAAGCACCACCACTTTTCATGAGTGAAATGGTGCGATCTCCTATGCTTAGCTATGCGACAGATGTTGACGCGTTAGGAAACGCCCTGCACGCACCTGTACACCTGAACAGAGTGAGCCTGAATGGACTGAGCCCCTGGGACGGAAAATACCAGCGCCTATGATATAACCTACCGAGGACTCTGAATGGAGGAAGAGCTGATCCGAATGGATCATAGTAGTGAGAGACCTCCCTTCAAGTCGTGGTCCACAAGAGAGATGCAAAGGTCGAGGCAGCAAAGGTCGAGTGTAGCGGTCGCCGTTGCTCTGGTTTGTCGGATGTATGCGTCTTACGACTCAGAGACTGTATGAGGTAGCATAAGCTTATTTAAGCACATGACAGCGTCATCGAGGCAAACGGTCTGCCGGGTCGTGAGCTGATGCCGATACGTATGCTGACGACGTGGCCGGCTAGTACGAGACACAAAATACAACAGCGATTTCTAGATTCTCGACTTCTGCAGTTTCACCATCAACGGCCGGTCCGCTGCACGCGGACGCTGCAGGCAGCTATTAATCCGCGCTTGGTCGAACATATTGACGCTATCGTTGCGCACCGACTGGCGGGCTTCTTTCACCAGACGCTCAAGGCTGTCGACTAGCGTCGACAAAGCAGGCTCGCTCTCCGAGACGCAGGCGCTACCAGCTTGGCGACATCGTCGAGGCGGTGTTCCTTGAGATATTCCTGCCAGCGTGTGGAGCTCGAGCCGAGGCGACACTTCTTTGGCGCTCTCGAAGCCACGGAAGACTTGTGCACTTTCGTGTTGCGCTTCCTCAAGCGCCGCAAGCTCTCCACGGACAATACTGGCCAGGTTCGTAGGCTCTCCTTCGGCTTCGGCTTCGGCTCGTGATGGTTCCGCATCACCGAGCGATACCTCAAAGTAGCCGGAACTCTTGCCGACGGGAAACAAGCGCTGGCAGCACGCAGAGCTCGAAGCGTCTGCGCGCTGCTGTCGGTACTCCTCCGCTTCTATGCGCCCAAGGTGGCCTCGGTGATGCGAAGCACTCCACTGGTGGGTCTGACGTCAGTGATTCCGTATCGAGGTGTCACTCCTGCAGATGTACTGACAGTGTTGAGGCTGGAGCTGGCAGCGGAGCCCATCCGTGTGAATAGGCAGGGTAGGGTAAGGCTTGCTGACCCTCCCGAGCAAGCTCGAATGCGTTGCTGGACGCGAACAGTCTCCAGGTCGCCACCTCTGTCGCGACTGCCCGCACCTCATCCCGGAGTAGTTTGTGTTTCTGTCGGGGGTGAGCGGAGATCTGATCAGGCCAGACCGCATATAAACACGCTTTGCATATCGCCACCCCCTGTTTGTCCAAGCGGTGGAAGTAGTCGCTTGCGCAGCGCGTTGTGAGCAACCCAGGCTCGGTGTTGCACCTGGTGCTCCTTGAGTCGCGTACTGCAAGTACGGACCACTGGCCCGCGACACGGGTGCGCTCCGTGCGGGCGAACCTCCTGCCCAAGATGACGACGTCTCTCAGCGTCTCAGACGTGGTAAGACCAAGCTCGCCAGCTTCGAAAGCATTATTGATGGCCTTTTCCGCTGCTGTCATCGTGTTCTCTGCCATCTTCTTCTTGTTGAACTTCTTTCCCTTCCCGGGCATGGTTGAGATTCTCGAGTCGCTTTGGTGTCGAGGATGGATGAGGGCAGCTTGCAGCGGTGGGACGAAAGGAATGAAGAGGTCTCTCGTAAGGCTGCCGTCCTCGCTCTTACACGGCTGTCTGCAGCAAGCCTGCAGCCTCCCTTACCGAAAGCCAATCGTCGCTACGTCCGAGATATGACAAGGTTTCAGCCTTCGACGCCCAATGTTCAAGAGACCAACCAATACTGCCAGACATGGTGCAAGACAACATGTACCCAGCAAGAATGCCCTTGAGATTCGACGCCTAAGAGCCCAAGGGACATCAAGGACGCAAAAAGGGTGTTCTAGAAACAGGAAGGCACACAGCCAAGAGACTCGATCAGCATATGAGTAACTCTTGTCTTCCACAAACATCGGTCCAGAGAAGAGATAATGAGCCTCCGACACTCGCCAGCTTTCGACCAAAGGAAACTCCCCTTGTCAATAAACGTTACAGCGAGATGCAACGCTCCGGGAGCGTTCATACTTTGTGTCCTGCGCTTTCTGAATAGCACAAGGATAGTGACCTTGGTGCAGAGAGCGCGAGTGCGTCCGACGGCGTGTGATGGAGCCCGGTGGCAAGGTCGGCTGCAGGTCCGCTCCAATTGTGATGTGAATGAGATCATCCGCTAGGACATGTTGTGTCGGCAAGAGAACGCCTCCCCACGATGAATGGTGAAAGGAGGTGTTCGCCTTCGCCGGCGAGCGCTTCAGGAAGCTGTCGAAGTGCGCCAAAGTCTCGGCTCGAGGCTAACTTCGGTGGCTGATTGTAGCAGTCGTGAATACGTAGGACATAGTCGTTCGTGCGAAACGTTAGCGTTAGAAAATCGGCCGAGTGGTCTTTCGATTCCCAGCTGTCCTGGTCAAGCACCTTGCTTATGAAAAAGCATACTCTTGTGTTCTCACGAGGTGGGTACACGAGATGGTAGTTTGGCGAGCGCATAGTTGTCGGCATTTGCGGGGGTTTCCACGGCTCCTGAAGTGCAATGATGTGGTGAGCTTCTGGATCAACCGCTTGGAAGAATGCGCTCATGACCCTGTTGCGACTCTTGTGGACATTGTATTGTACGATATTGAGTGTCTGTGGTGTTCTACTCATCTTCAATCGTCTGGTCGGTGTGCTCCGATCCGGGCTGTTTCATTATCGTAGAGCGCCTGCTAGGGCCCAGACTTTTGCGCTCTCCTCTGATCAGGGAGTGCTTTGGTTTCCGAGATTCTACCAGTGTCCACTCGCTGTCCCTGCACTGCGGCTCACTCTCGGGTCTTTCGTCGACCCATGCCAAGTCGAGCCTGAGATGCCCTCGCCTTAGCTGCCTTGCGAAAACTGCACTCCGTACTCCACGCCGTGTGTCTTCTGTTGCAATTTGCGCACTTCGGTTCCTCTTTTCTAATGCACTCTTGCGTCTTGTGGGACGGTGCGCAGTGGCCACACGTATCTGCCTTGCGGCAGCTCATTGCCATGTGGCCATACGCCTGGCACTTGTAGCACTGGGTGGTGCGGAATTGGGAGTTGTAGTACCCTGCGACTTGCAACGCAAAATTGCTGACGAGGCCCCTACGGATGATCTGGTTCGCCATTTGGGCATCCGCAACCCCCAAGACTAGTATGGAGTATTTCTTTTCGGGTGCGTGTGCCTGTCGTAGCCATTTGGCTCTTGCGATTCTGAGTCCTGGGTGGAGGGATTGATTCTGCACTTGCAACTTCACTACATCGCTCGGCTTGGTCGGGTCTATGGACTCGATTGGGACACTGTGTACCATGGCTTGATACAGCTGCTCAGTTGCCACGCTGGAATGTCCGAATATCATGTTGTCCATTGTCTGTTCCCGGAGCAAATCCATCTTGGCTCCTTCATCCGTGAGGTACAGTCGAATATCTCCGCTGGGTAGTTTGCGAACTGCGACTACTGTCTTTGCCTCAGTGTAGCTTTCTTGAAATTTCTGTACAATCGTCTCGTTCGGAAGACTGGAAATGACCTTTTTCTCTTCCAAGCCGGAGATGCGAATGGTGACCTCTCTCGTTTTGCATTTCGGCAGGTTTCGTGGGGCTGTGGCTATCGGCGAGGTGGCTGCGGCTTACGTCCATCTCTGCCGCGGTGATGTGGGTGGAGCTGGGAGTGCTTTGACTGTCTCGTGTACGGCCTGTACTTCGTACAGGACTGCTAGTAGGCTAGGTAGATCTTCGGTCCGTTGGAGAAGCTTGGTGAATGTGGGCCCAGCAACACTCAAGATTTCTCGTAGCAGGGGATTCCGGAGTAACGTCGGTCCGTCTGGCGTGTCTAAGGCCGTGTTGGCGATGTGTATGTTGGATAGTGCCTTCACATATATGGCGGCTTCGTTTTTGGATTTCGGGGCAGAGCTGACGCCATCAGCGGACGCGACTCGGCCCGAGGCTTGCATCCCCGGGCCGCTGCACCTCCGCTCCTCGCGTCATCTTTTGTTAGTTCTCCGCTGTACTTACTTCGAGGCAGCGAGTTAGTCGTCGTCCTCGTTACCATCCTCTCCATCTGTTCCACCGTTCCCGCGGTCTATAGCGAGGGCCTGTCAGCACATAGTATTGATTTATTGATTTGATTTGACTTCTACACGGTGGCAACCCCCCATTATCTAGAGGCTATGCGCGATAGAGAAGGCTTAGCTGACCGCCGACGCGTACCAGACCTTACCGAACCTGGCACTCCCCACATCGCCAAATGCAACCGCTGTAAACAACGTTAGGCCAGCTGTTCCCGACGCCTTCTGTCTTGCCTCAACCACCGTCCGCTTAAGCTTTGTAGGTCCCAACGGACGGTGGGTCTGAACCTGCTAATGTACTTTGTTCTAGGCTCCCCAGAGGCTCTGCGTCTTCTTTTGCGGTCCTCCTACCTTCAGTCTCCACCTAGTGCCGGACTTCGCCTATTCCTCCGCGATCCTATTTTGCCCAAGGATCCCCGCCTGTTCTCTGAGTTGGATGGCTTTGATGGCTAGCTTGCGCTTTGTTAGGATGTCCTGAAGGTCGGTTGGTCCAGAGTGCTGGTCAAAGACCTCCCGGTGGAGGTCACTTAGTCCCCTGCACGCTAGTAAGACGTGTCGTACGGTCTGTCGACCCTCCCGGCATGGACATATAGAGCTACTAGCGGTGGTCGGCAGGCCAAGGGCTAGAGGAACCGGGTTTACAAGCACGTGCGGACGACGTGATAGCTGTTTCTATACATGCCTCTTCTGTCTCCTTCCTGAAGTCGGCATGCCGGCTGATTAGCGGTCTATCGCAAAACCACCCTTCCCCGCCGTGTCCGCGTCGCTGTGCGACATCTGATTGATGCGCTGTCGCGACCCAGTCAACGCATGAGGAGCATCTCAAGTGCCAGCGCTGTTATGGCTGCCGTGGCGATCATCGCTATGGTGAGCCACAGAACGCGGGCACGGTGCTGTCCGGTTCAATTATCCTTTATTCGAAACGACCGCCGAGGCGACGGTTTCGTCACTTCTCAACCTGAAAGGTGGGCATACGACGAGGGCTGCGTGTCCTATTCGTCTGATTCGCAACGAAACTTTTGTCGGCTGCTGTGTGCTCTGCTCTAACCCGCAAAGTGCTCCATCTTGCTCTTGCATGAAAACCTGCGCCAAGATGTTTCTACGGCTGTCTAGCCCACGCTCTTTGTATTGTGGCGTTCTTCACTCGGACGTATCTCGTCTCACTTTATCAAAGCGTACGGAAGCAGAACGTAAAGATGGCGGCGGTACGCAAGTGTCTTGATGATGATAGAAGATGGTGGAGCATAAGCTAATCTCGGCAGGCCCAATCGCGGGGTCCGGGGCAGGTTACGTTGCCTAAGCGACCTCGCTGTT
>JAWDJV010000142.1:0-34143 GCA_033119285.1 Teratosphaeriaceae sp. CCFEE 6253 | reverse complement strand
TGTATCGGACGGTCTAGTGCTGATCGGGAGTCGTGAAGACACAAATTCAAGCCGCCGAAGTTGCGTGATATGCTCCTGGCAGTATGAGGGTCAGTGGTAGCGGCTATGCGCTTACCATCATATCTGTCAGCACGTCATGCCAACCCCGGAACCAGAACGTCATGCTTCGGCCGGCTGTCGAGTTGTACCGGCATACTTCGAAGCCTACCATGCCACAGCGCAAAAGCGAAGGCCTTGCTCTTGGGTGTCAGATTACCGCCAGGGTAACAGCCGACCAGGCACGTCTTCCGTCGATACCTGGACCAGCAGAATTATGCCCGAATCTCGCGAAATCAGTGCCCAGCACCAGCCACGCAGTGGCTCTCGAAAGTATCGCAAGGGCCGCTGAAATCCAAGTCCATGTCTGCGATGGGAAATTGAGGACACCAACGACACCGACAGTGGCATTGCCAGCTACCAAGCAGTACAGCTCCCTTTCGCAGGACTCTGCTCAAGCCACGTCATTTTCTCTTCGTCTTTATTCATCGTGTGCTCTTTATTCGTCTTCCTTTCCTTTCCGGGTTTTGCATTGTGTTGTGCATGGTCTCGCGCCGCGTCAAGCTGCACGCGGAGCGCTCCGAGAGCGCAGGCAGATCGAGATCGCCCAAAGCAGCGGTGTTCTCAAACATTGCGACGACCAGAGGGATCTGAGACCGTGGGCTTGATTGAGATCGAAGACGTGAGGTCGCAAACGCGGCCATCTCCGCCTCGGTTTGGCTCCAGGGGCTGAAATGCTCGGCCGACAGCAATGCGTCGCGTCTTGGCGGCCACGCCGGCACGTCGAGCTCCATCCCGTCTCCTCCAACACATTTCTCTCATTATTACTGCTTGAGGTGGTTAGGTCTCGAGGCTCGAGCCCAGTGCGCGCAACCTTGCCTACTCCATCGCTTTGTGTAATCGAGAGCGCAGGACGCTACGATGCGCGCCTAGCTTGTCCGATCCATGACCGCGGCACCTGAAGATGAGAGGAAAGCGAGCGTGCAGATTGCGGAGCGCAGTGAGTGCTGCGACAACAATAATAGAAGGTGCGGATAGGCCTGGCCAGGACCCTCCAGTCTTGCTGGCACGAAATTGGGAGTGATACTGGCGCTGGGCCATCGCTGGTAATCACCATGGAGGTTCCAACGAGACAAAATCGCAGCGAGAACGAGACTGGCTATTCTGGCCGGCCAGACACCTACTGTAATCGAGGCGTTGGTCTGTTGGGCGAGACGGCGGAGGGCGGCACCGGCATGGCCGAGCGCTCTGGATTCTGTCGACCGTATACCGGAGTGACAGGAATCAAGATATCTGAATGTCACGATACTTCGACCCGCGAGCGAGGTCTGCCACATCTCGTAGGTCTGGCGTGTATCGCTGACTGACAAGCATGTCTACCTTGCAAGCACGGAACTTCCATGGGAATTACTGTCCAGCTGTCGGTTCCTTAGAGTCAGATCGTGCGGTAATGCGCGCCTTCCTAAATGGATTTCAGGCTCCGGCCAGCTTTACTTCAACTTCACCTCCCTCAACTTACACTTCCATCTTGACCTCCTTACCCCAAATTGCATCCCATCCAGACAGACTTGTACGATCAGCTCTTATCTGCACCATCACTTTACGCCCATTCACTTGACTTTGCATGCGCTACGCCCGCCATGGCGATGATGCAGAAGCAGAAGACGCTGAACGCGCCCACTATCACCAAAACAGCCATCGATCAGAAGCAGAGTCTGGAGGTGGTACAGACCATGCTTCACAGCTCGGTATGTGTGGTTGAGTCTGAATTGTAGCTGCATGCTGACCATATGTACGGAAGCTTAGCACGCTCTCTTTCTGCCGGTAAATGGCCCTTCAAGATCTATGAGTGATAACGCTGATGATCCAGCAACTTCTTTGCCGCGAAAGTCTTCGACAAGCAAGCATACGAGATGGCTGAGCAGATTCATTCGTACGTGAACTATGCTGGCGGTAGACTTCTCAGGAACCGCAGCGCAGCTTTACAGCCGGCAATCAATCTGCAGACTATCCGCCGCGGACGTAGCAAGCGCGCCGACATGTTCCTGGACTGGCTGGTGCGCACATTGCCATGCTAAAGGGTAGCTAGCAACGCTGACCGTCCGCAGGAGAAGGATGCCTTCGTAGCTCTTCAAGCTGGGCATCTCCGGGCACTACAGGTGTACGTACACGCCGATCCGAACCGTAGGGCCGAAGTCATGGAGATGTACACTTTCTCAATCAAGTATGGCGAGGGGGCCAAAAACGGCGCGACGCTCGCTGGGCTGGAGTTGGACGCTCCTGGCAGCCCACTTGTCAGCGTTCGGGCTACCTACTCTGCCTTTCAGTCGCTCTCACTGGAGCTGATGAAGCTGTGCAACAGGCTACCGGACTTGCCCAGTAAGTCGCAATGACGGAAGTAGGATGCCATCTAGCTCACACGCAGATCACAGCAAAGCGACATATCTCCATGGAACTACTGTACGTGCCTGACTCGGTACAGCAATATCAATCGGCGAACTTTGTTCCCAGTGACGAGCCCACACTGCGCTTTGTTGAAGCTGAGGGCTGGGAGGGGAAGATGACCACCCTGGGAGAGCTGAATTCGCAACATCACGGGTTCGTCAATCGTGGCGAGATGCAAGGAGGCGAGCTGACTCCGCTCTAGCTCGACGTTGGGGGTGTTCTCGCTGATTCCCTCCGGTATGAGCGCTCTGGAGAGCGCTCAGTCGATCATTCTACCGGCAGACCATCACTATGCTGCAGCCGCTCAGAAAACGGACATCTTCAACATCAACACCATACCAATGGCTGCCGAAGCCCTAGCGGTGGCATGTAGTCCCTCTGCTGCTCATCTGGAAGGCGTAGCCACCTTACCTACGGCCAATGAGGGTGCGCCTCACCAACATGATTTCGCTGTGGCATCTGTCTGCTCGCAAGCATCTTCGGCCGCCATGGTGCTTGGCATTTCAAGAACAGCAAGCGACGCACGTCCGGCCCGGCCTCATCGTGCAGCCCCGCCAACCATGATCGACTCGCCTGTTGGGGATCCTCTCGCGGATGTGGGATTGATAGCTGACAGCCTCGGGACCCAGTCCACTCATGCTCGCGGTCTCAAGGGTGCCGTGCAGAACATGATGCACCCGGAGCATATGACCCAGGGCGACACCCAGACGCAGAGCGTGGCATATCGTCCGAGCGACGTACGAAGCGAGTCGACCGAGTGGCAGGGCCCCTCTACTGTATCTCCCACGAAGTCATCGATGGCGATCGGCGTTCCCGATGAGAGGCCCCTGCTCTCGCAGACCAAAGCACTCCGACTCAAACAGGACGAGGCGAAACTGCGCAAGCAGGCACTTGGGCTTGTCAGATATGCAGGCCGCAAAATCGGGAAGGGCGACATCGTGCTCTGTCAGTGTGGTCATGCGGAGGAAGAGGACGGCATGGTACAATGCACGTACTGCAAGACCTGGCAGCACCTCCCGTGCTATGGCTTCACCGCTACCGACGACCCGCGCCTCCCGGATGAGCATACATGCTATCAGTGCTTGCTCGGGGACGACGAGAATCACACGCTGATCAAGCTGCAAGACCTCGCCGTCAAGCGGCGTGCTATGGATTTCGCCAATCAGAACGGCTTGACGACACCGAAAAGCTTGGCGGACGTATTGCGTAAGACCACTATCGTCAGAGACGGTTTAGGCCACTGACAATCGTGTGACTCAGACCTCGAACTCGATGCTGCAAAACACGTGTACGGCTACCTCAAGGCCTCAGGCTTCGTTGTGTCGGCCGCTGGTGCACACATCGCGGGATATGCAGCGACTGGCAGACCGTCTCTCGTCCCAGTGCCCAAAGGACCGAAGCACGAGTGGATGCTGCAAACCCTCTTCGACCCACTGATGCACATCAGTCATCATGTAACCATGCTCACCCCGATACACCGAGAACTCTACTGACGGATCATTGCAGTACCAGATCCCTCCCAAGCCATTGCATAGGCTCGCGTCGCTCACCCAGCGCTTGCTGGCTTCTCAATCACGCGATATGCCACCGCCGGCGACCCCAGCGGCCAACCTGAGAAAGCGAAAGGCCACCACTCCTGCATCCGGTCTCGACCTCCGCCTCTCCGAGCCTGTTGAGACCCCTAGCCGCGTCCGTGGCTCCGGACTCGCGCAGGGGCAGTCCTTAAGAACTCGCGCCTCCAGTCCGCGACCCACGAAGCGAGTCGCTACACCGAGCTCGATGTTCACTAGACTGAGAAGTGTGCAGTCGCGCTTCGTCATCGATGCGAATGGCTGCTCCAGTCCAGTGCAGTACGACGAGTAGAGGAAGCGTACATGTAGCAAGAGTGCACTGACGGGCTACGTGGGAGTGCTCTCGTCTGGCATGGTTCATCGTGGCGTTACTGTTTGCTTTGCTCTCATGTGGCTTGCAATGTCTTGCGAACTGGAAGGCGTCTTCTGTTGCTATGTAGCGGCGATCAGCTCTGCGAGTATGGGGGCGTCGTTTGTACATCCAATGGAGATTAACTACAAGTGGGCTGGCTGCGCCCATAGCACAACGAAGGAGTCCCTAGACCACATCACAGTAGTCGGCTTGGTCGAGCGCAGCTGTGTAGAGCCCACGTGCGCACGCGTCGGATCTGCGCGAGTCACCGAGC
This sequence comes from Teratosphaeriaceae sp. CCFEE 6253, assembly GCA_033119285.1. NCBI lineage: Eukaryota > Fungi > Ascomycota > Dothideomycetes > Mycosphaerellales > Teratosphaeriaceae > Teratosphaeriaceae sp. CCFEE 6253. The sequence goes on along the minus strand of JAWDJV010000142.1, from coordinate 29,465 downwards.
GTGGCTGGCCAGAGCCGCAGATGTACATCTCGCGCGTGTCAGCAGAGCTGCGGTATCTGCCCCGGCCCTCTGTACATCTCATGTCACCACTCGGCCGCTCTATATCTTCAATCAATACTCCCAGCGTCGTTGGGTCGTCTGTATCTGGCATGCTCCACCACCACCCTCTGCCGCTGCATGCATGGCGCGATCGCTCGGATCTCCAGCGTGTGTCTGATGAAGCTGCGAGCGAAAGATGGAAGCTGCGCGAGGCGCTAGCTAGTATTGGGATTAGCGTAATGTAAGTTAGCCGTCACGTGCAGAGGGCGCCCCCACCTTTGCTCCTCGGTCACGACCTCCAGCGTCGTCGTTGGCCTTCTGGTTGATGAACGAGATCAGAGTAAGCCCGATCATCAAGTCGTACTGAGCTGCGCTGGCGCCGTCGTTAGTACCATTTGCGCAGACAGAGACGCTACCGTTCTTACGCTCCCAGAGGCAAGTTCTGGCTGCACGCGCTGGTGAAGCACATCCCACATTGGTTCAGAGGGAGGCCAACGCTACGCACTCTTCTTAGGACTTCCATGGCGCACACTAGCCCCCTGCTCAACTTGCCCGCCGAGTTACGGATGTCGATATACGAGTTCTACCTCAGCAGCCTCACCAGACTTGACAGCTTCGAGCTCAGCAGGCTGCAATCGTACTCTGGAGCCACGACCGAAGACCAGGGCGCCACTCAAACTTACAGTTTCTTGTTCACTCTACCGCTCATCCACAAGGAGGCATTGACACTGGTCACCGGAACCCACCCGATCCTGTTCAAAGCCGCGGTGGATACTTTGCCCATCCCCCCTGGCCGACTGCGGTGTCAAGACAGGATCGGGCATGTCGTCCTGGACTTTGACGCCTGCGCCATAGATGTGCTGCGCGATGCCATTCGCGATCTTGCACAGCTGCCGGCTCTCCACACCATCGAAGTCCTGCTATCACACACACCGACTTCCCGTACCTCCATACTACCACAAGGCTGTCCATGCTGCATGTTCACTTCGCTCCGGCTCTTGGTGATTGTAGAGAAGCCGCCCCGAGAACGCGATCTGGAGGTTGAAGCTGAGCAGGTGGAGCGGGCGGAGATCTCGCGGTTGCGAGCGATCGAGGACACCGGCATGCCCCTGTCTCGCGACGAGCAGGCCTTGATGGGGCGACTCTGTATCCAGCAGCTGTATCGGCAGACGTCGTCTCAGACTGCTGCAGATCGACACGAGCGTACGGCCGCCCGGAGACGTCTCCGAATGCTCAATACGAATCTCAAAGAGCAGATCAGTGAGATGGTCCGTAATCGTTTGGCGGGAAAGCATACTTGCAGGTGAGCGAGCCGCCAGGCGAGGAGCTTGCCAGGGCAGACTTGTGCGAGAGTGATACAGCGACGATGGTTCTCGGGTCGGCACGGCTGATGAGCGAGGGAGTCTCGATTTTCCGAGAGCGTGCGCGAATACCACCGCGCCGTGGCTGCAAATCGTCTTTGTTGTCGAAGGGATGGGGCCGGCATTAGGGAGGTGAGAAGCATGAGAGAGAGCCGGGTGTGCGGTCGACTCTCCCGTCCTTGCGCCTTTCCTCGATCTCTGCAGAGATGGACACAACACATTGATTCCGGTGGCGCGAGACACCTGACACATGGATCTTACATGTCGACGTGGGCCCGAGGGCATCTGATGGCACGAGGAGAGTATACGTGGAAGAGAACGAGATATAGGCTTCCTGGCTTAGAGAGCAGGATGGATGAATAGCCTGACAGCCATTGTTGATGATCGGGATGACGAGAGTGATTTGCGGCGGATGCCAAACCCGACTACACCCACGTGTGTATGTAGACACGATCTTGTCAAGCTGGAGCTTGCTTTGGCTATACATGTACATGTAGGTCCACGATTGATCACACGGCTTGATGACCGAAGCTCGAAAGAAGCTTTGGGCGAAGCAAAATGTGACCTCGCTTCGCCCGATGTCAAGACTCACGAAGGTGACGGACCACATGGCCTCCAAAGATGTGGTCGCGCGATGTAGGGCCGTGTGCCGCTTCGATGCCCGGAGCGCCTCCTCCGTGTCGAAAGCGAATATCTCCACGAAAGGGAAGGCCCCAAAGCTCCCCATTCTCCACACTCGGGCCGCCAATTCTCTGGGGTCAGTCCAGAGGAGCTGGCGTTCCATGCTAGTGCGCATCGAGCCCGGACACTCATTAGACAACGACGAGACCAAGAGGCTCTGTGCTCCGATGCACTCGCCCTATATTATGGAAGCTCCCACCCGGCTCCATGGCTCAGATTCTATCGGTACACAGCAACAACTAAATTGCATACGCCTCCTGCCGGCATCACAATGGACAGCAAGTTCGGAGCTGTGGAGCGTGTCGACGACCTCAAGAGCGTGAGCTTCCCACCAGAAGCGCTGCATCGAGGCAGAACCCACCACTGACAATGCTGTCACAGAGCGAAGTCGCCGAGATCAAGGTCGTCCGCGGCAGCGAGGCCTTCAACGAAGCCAAGATCAAGGAACCCGCGAACCTCCGGCACCCGACGACATGGGCCCTCATCGGATGCCTCCTCCTCGGATGCTTCTGCCAGACCATGAACGGCTACGATGGCAGCTTGTTCGGTGGCTTGACCGCCAACAAGTCGTTCCTGGCGTTCTTCCACGGCACAGCCGACGGCGAATGGGCCGCCCTCAACTCCGCCATGTACCAGATCGGTAGCGTGTGCGCCCTGCCTTTCGTAGGACCTGCCGTCGATACCTGGGGACGCAAGGTTGGCATGCAGATTGGTGCCTGGCTCATCATCATCGGCACGATCCTGAACGGCACCACACTACAGAGCGGGAGTCTCGGACAGCTTCAGGGTGGCCGGTTCATCCTAGGGTTCGGGGTCAACATCGTGAGCGCCGCAGGGCCGATATACGTCGTCGAGACGGCACACCCCTCCTGGAGATCCGTGATCACGGCCTATTGCAACACGTTCTGGTTTACTGGATCGATCCTCGCCGCGGGCGCTGTTCGAGGTGGCCTCAATCTTTCTGGCGACTCTTCGTGGCAGGTCCCGGTGTGGCTGCAATTGTTCTTCCCAGCACTCATCGCGTTGTTCGTGTGGGTCATCCCGGAAAGTCCGAGGTGGCTTTACGTCAACAACAAGCGCGAGCAGTCGATTGCCACGCTCACAAAATGGCACGGGCAGGGTAGGTCGACGCTTACCATGCACCTCATGGAAGAGACGCTGATGTTCCCACAGGTAACCCTGACTCTGCCTGGGTCAAATTGGAGACTTCTGAATACGAGGAGTTCCTCAACCTCAACGGGGCAGTAAGTCACAACACCAGCGGCTTGCTCGCGGGATGCTAATACTTGCCTAAGGACAAACGCTTCTGGGACTACCGGGTCCTCTTCAATTCTCGGGCGAGCAGATATCGAATCGCGTGCAACTGCTGCTTCAGCATCTTCGCCCAGTGGGCCGGTAACGGCGTGCTCACTTACTTCCTTCCGGCTGTCCTCGCCACCGCCGGGTACACGGAGAGCATTACACAAGCGAACATCAACCTCGGATACGCTTGCTTCCAATTCGCCTTCGCGCTGTTCGGTGCAGCGTTTGTGGAGCGAGTCGGAAGACGCCCGATGTTCCTCGGATCCATGGCAGCCTGCACTGTGGTCTGGGTTGGTATGACCGCCGCGACATCGGTCTTCTCGCAGTCGGGCGAGACCAACACCGCCGCAGCGAAGGCCTCCATCGGGATGGTCTTCTTGTTCGGTGCTGTCTTCTCCATCGGCATCACCCCTCTGCAGGCGCTCTACCCCGTGGAAGTCCTCTCGTACGAGATGCGTGCGAAAGGTATGGCGTTCTCCGGGTTCAGTGTTGCAATTGGCGGTCTGCTCAACCAGTTCGCATGGCCCATCTCACTCAAACAGATTGGATGGCACACGGTAAGCTGCAGCGCGAACATGTCGGTAGTCCTGTGCTAATGATGTGGCAGTATATCGTCTTCGTCGTCTGGGACTTCATCCAGCTCATCGTCTTCTACTTCCTGCTCCCGGAGACCAAGAAGAGAACGCTTGAGGAGCTGGATCTGGTCTTCGAGGCGCCGAACCCGGTGAAGGCATCTCTGCAGCCGCACAAGATCGCGCTCGCTCAGGATGGCACTATTCTTGCATCGGAGAAGGCTTAGTTGCGGCAGTGGAGCGAGATGAGGCACGGGACCGAAATAGTGTAGTCGCAGCATGTGATCTGCCGTGTGCAAACGCATGCTCGTCTGCGACTCTCGTCCACTGATGAAAGTCATTGCTCGTGGCGTATGCATGTACCCTGTTGTTGAGATGGTTCGGGATTGATGGGACCCAGCTCCGGTCTAGTGCACGGGTCGTGCCGTAGTCATGCGCTACAACAACATACCAATTAAAATGTCAGCGCCACACCGACGGCCGCGGCTTTTCTTAAAGTCCTGTGAAGATGCTATAGTTGGTACCTCGACCGTCCAGACTCCCTGTAGCCAGAATGTCAGAAACACCGAACAGCCAGCAGTCCCGCCGGGAGGCGGCAATCATTGACCGCCATCTTCCCGAAGGCTACTCCGCCGCTCCAGAGGCCGTGGAGTTCCCATTCGGCGATGAGACGTCGACCAGCTCGATGAAGACCAACGGCGAGCAGGAAGAATCCTCTCTCACCCTCCAGGGCGGCGACATCCATCGGGACATCTTCAAAATCAAAGCTCGCGCAGCTCAGCCACGCCGGGCCGCGACTTTCTCAGCGAAGACGTCCACGAAACCAGACTCGAGTTTTGCACCCACGCCCCCAGGTGTCCAGACACCTTTCGAGGCACAACAGCAGCCAGGCGGGTTCCGAAGGCAGTATGTCCACCAGCAGAGTCTCCAGCGACGTCTGAGTTCAGTGGCAACGCCTGTCACCCGGAATTTCGTCTCCTTCTTGGAACTCTACGGAGGATTTGCTGGGGAGGACCTCTACGATGAGGATGAAGATGAAGATGAGTCGGCCATGGAAGACGAGGTGGAGGAAGACCGCGAAGAGGACCATGCGCCACCTACTGAACGCAGGCCGCTACTCGGACGCCGGAGAACGACGAAGAAGTTCAAGCGCGAGGGTGACGCGAGTACGACCAAGACCTTCTTCACCCTACTCAAGGCCTTCATCGGGACTGGCATCATGTTCTTGCCCAAAGCGTTCAAGAACGGCGGGATCCTGTTCTCGAGCATCACTCTGGTCTCTGTGTCTCTGATCACGACTCTATGCTTTATGCTACTATTACAATGTCGCAAGCTGCACGGCGGTGGAGGCTACGGTGATTTGGGTGAAGCCATTGTCGGGCGGCGTCTGCGATCTTTGATTCTGGCCTCCATCACGCTTTCACAGCTTGGATTTGTGTGCGCCGGCATCATCTTTACGGCGGAGAATCTGCTAGCGTTCGCCAACGCGGTGAGCTGGAGCGCCCAACTTTCACAGCCTCTTGGTACCAATGCGTTTATAGCGCTCCAGTTTGCGGTCCTACTTCCAATGGCCCTCATCCGCAATATCAGCAAGCTTGGTCCCGCTGCTCTCCTCGCGGACGTTTTCATCCTGATTGGTCTGGTCTACATCTGGTACTATGACATCGCCACCCTGGCCAAATACAGTGCTGCACCATCTGTGGTGCTCTTCAACCCCTCCGCCTTCACCCTTACCATTGGCTCCGCCATCTTCACCTTCGAAGGCATCGGCCTAATCCTACCCATTCAGTCCAGCATGAAGAAGCCGGAGCATTTCAGCTACCTACTCTACCTGGTCATGGGCATCATCACCGTGATCTTCACCAGCATCGGCGCCCTCTGCTACGCCACCTTCGGCGACGAGACGAAGATACAGATCATCAGCAATTTCCCGCAGACCAGCAAGCTGGTGAACGCAGTCCAGTTCCTCTATTCCCTTGCAGTCTTGGTCGGCAATCCGGTCCAGCTGTATCCAGCTGTCCGCATCATCGAAACATACACGTTCGGGGAGAGACTGTCTGGCAAGAAGTCTGCCTCCGTGAAGTGGAAGAAGAATCTTTTGCGGACCGGCATGATGGCGCTGTGCGGTGTGATCGCCGTCTTCGGCGCGTCTGATCTCGACAAATTTGTCGCCATCATCGGATCGTTCGCTTGCGTCCCTTTGGTGTACATATACCCACCCTTCCTACACCGGAAGGGCGTTGCACGGACCTGGTCAGCAAAGGCGCTCGATTTGGCGTTGATGTCGCTGGGTGTGGTCGCTATGATCTACACGACTGCCGTGACGGTCGCTCAGTGGATCAAGGCGTAGAGGAAGAATATAGACATGGGTTGGTCTCACTGTTGAAGGCATGTATGTTTCGAGTAGTGTACATTATAACATATGGCTCCCCAAGTGTCGTGCCAGCACAACTTGCTTCAAATTATTGGACCAGCGTGCACGGACCACATGTCACATACCAACGTGCCTTAGAGACGTCGCTGCAATTACTGCTGCATCTTTCCTTGTATGACAACACACCATATCGCATCGAGCCAGACCATCCCACGTACACTCACGGCTCACTGAATACCGTTCCACGTACTCTCCGCTCAGCGGCCGCAATGGCGACCAAGATCAAATCCACCCAGCACTTCAACACGATCACCTCCAGCTCCACATACACCATCGTCGACTTCTACGCAGACTGGTGCGGGCCCTGTAAGGTCATCGGACCCATCTTCGAGCAGCTGGCGTTGGCAGAGAGCAAGCCCGGAAGAATAGCATTCTGCAAGGTCGATGTGGATGCACAGAGGGATATTGCAAGCACGTATGGGATTAGCGCGTAAGTGGGGACTTGAAGAGAGACGTGCGTTGGGCAGTGACGCTGATCGTAGCGGTATAGCATGCCCACATTCCTCATACTGAAGGGGTCGTCGGTCAAAGAGACGGTCAGAGGAGCGAATGCCACGGCTCTGCGCACTGCCGTGCTCTCCGCCGCCGCAGACGCCGCGAAGGGCCCCGCGAAGTCCAGCGGTGCGACGTTCACGGGCAAGGGACAGACACTGGGCAGTGAGTCTGGTCCCGCAGGGCTGCGTAACAGCGCTCCGGCCTCGGCATCAGCGCTCCCGGATGCGGGTGCTATGCTCAGCAGCCCCGCGCAGTTCGCACAAGGGCGAGGGCTGCCGCAGACAGTCGTGCGGTTTCTGGGCCTCTACTTGACAAGTCTCTTCAGTCTCGAGCCGGATGCGGCGGCCGCGGCTTCGCCTTTTGCTGTGAAGAAGCAGGCCGCTGGAGCGCGGGTGGGCACCGTTAGATAGGCTCCGAGCTACACGCACTTCGCATGGCAGGAAGACGGCTTCGAATGCGATGCAACGTCGCAGCAAACCGGGCGCGAGTCACCTGGTGTCCGAAGCGCAGACGCAGCAGTGCGGGATGGCCGCGCTCTACAATGCGCGGTAAGCATGGCGAGGTTCTTGGAGAAGTGATGGCCATGATACTGAAAGTTGGGGTGACTCTGATTCACCCGGCGCGCATACATGTATCTTGCGATACCCGAGGCGCGGTGTCCCGGCCGGAAGAAGATCTTATTACGACGACTGCTGCTTGTGGACCCACATCGTTCTCTTCCCCATCGGCCACGTCTGATGCAGGAGCGCAGCACGCCGCAACCTGAGCTGCACTTGCAGTGTTACACGAACCGACGTGCTGAGTCGAAGCACAGCAGAGCACGACACTAGCCCAAAGATCACCTTCCAGTCAATCTTTCAACGCATCCATTTGCCTCTCTTCATCTGTCGAGACCTGCGGGCTTGCTGTGTCTCACGCAGTCTGCTGACGGAGTCCAGCTGCGCAAGTCTACGCGACGAGATTCTTGCTGTAACGCTGACACCTCTACTGGCTTGGGACTGACGCGAAGTATCCGTGCTCTCTACTCGTGGCCGTAGCCACCATATTGGAGTCGATGAAAATGCCGCACAGAGGTGGCATTGCTCTCCCGCCGCCGTGGACTGACTGTGGCGTCCAGCTGATTACGGCTTGCTCATATCTTGTATGGTGGCTCTGCGCGTTGTGCTGGACATTGCCTGAAGGACTGCGATCCAACGCACGTGGACCAAGTCACATGCTTCTGACGCGCTACACGCTCCATCAAGGTCGGCAATTGAAGGCCTCTTCCGGCGTCTGCTTCTGCAGCGCCTCCGATGCCGCACTTCACCCCTCGGATGGATCCCCCGCACACATGTAAATGTATCTCAACATGGATGTTGGGTGAATGCTTCCAGAGATGCCACGAGACGAGACACAAAGTTACATGTGCGTTCTGCTACGAGCAGGTAAAGTACAGAATCCCTTCATTCGCTCAACTCTCTAGTCTTCACGCGTTGAGTTACACACACTTCTGCGCCATACCGCACACTGGTACCCGCGCCAATCTCACCAATTCTACCCTTCAGAAGCGGACCTAGCCATGGCTTCCAAACTCAGCACCAACCACGCGGTCAAGATGCTAGACGCGGCCGCAGAAGGCAAGTATGGCGTCCTGGGTGTAGTCTCCTACAACCTCGAGACCATCGTAGCCTGCATCCGTGCCGCCGAAGCCAAGTCCTCCCCAATCCAGATCCTCCTGTTCCCCTGGGCATTGAAGTACAGCCCGCTCTTCGTGGACTTCGTCGCCATGGCAGCTCGCTCAGCCAAAGTGCCCGTCACCATACACATGGACCACGCGCAGGAGCCGGACATCATCAAGCAAGCGAGCCAGATCAAGGCCGCGGATGGGACGCCGGCGTTTGACAGCATTATGGTGGACATGAGCCATTATGAGAAGGAGGAGAACCTGGCGAAGACGAAAGAGCTGGTCGCTCTGTGTCATGAGCAGGGGATCGCGACGGAGGCTGAGCCGGGGCGGATAGAGGGAGGAGAGGACGGCGTGAAGGACACGGCGGAGCTCGAGGGCATGATGACGACGGCAGAGGAGGTGGACGACTTCATTGCGACTGGCATAGACTTCCTGGCCCCGGCCTTTGGCAATATCCATGGAGAGTACGGCGGGGTGGAGAACATCCGTCTGGATTACGATCGGTGAGTCGGAGCCAAGCCGATGGCGTCTATCAGTAGCTAATATCGCCAGACTTGAGTCAATACACAAGAAGTCGCAGGGCAAGGTGCAGGTCGTCCTCCACGGCACCAATGGCTTCCCAGCGGACATCACGCGGAAGTGCATCGATCGCGGCGTGACGAGGATCAACGTCAACAAGCTTGTGCTCTCCGACTGGAACGACTACGTTGCGCAGAACACTGGCAAGGTGCCGTTGACGGAGCTCATGGCGAAAGGCACGGAGCTGATACAGCAGTCGTGCGAGAGGTGGATGGACATCATTGGGTCGAGTGGTAAGGCATAACGTGTAGGATACTATTGCTCCTTCAGACTCGCTGCAAAGTCCTCTACCGCTCCCTTGAAGCTCTGATCGGCCACGAAGCCCAGGTCCAAGGCCTTCTTAACATCGTATCGCTTGCCCCACGACTCAAGCAGTGACATGACCTCCTTACTCGCCTTCTCCCTCTTGATCAACTTGACCGCGTCCTCGCCTCCGACTTCCCGCAGCGCCTGCAGCATCTCCTTTACCGTCGCCGAGATCCCCGGCAGATTGACCTGGCGGATATGCGACTCCATGCAATCCCTCGGCAGGCCGAGCGCGATGATGAGGTTCTTGACCAGCGTCGCGGGACTGCAGAGCCAGCTCTCGAAGTCGTCCGCGCACGGCAGCACGCTCTCCTTGCCTTGCAAGGGCTCCCGGATGATCCCGCTCATCCATGAGCTAGCCGCGGCGGAGGGCTTGCCAGGCCGCACGGAGATGGTGGGGAAGCGGAAGGCGAAGCCGTTGAGCAGGCCGCGGCGCGTGTAGTCGTTGATGGCGTACTCGACCATCATCTTCTGCGTGCCGTAGCTGCCCTCTGGCGTCGGCACCGTGGCCTCGGAGGGCATGTGCGGGAGGGGCTGGCCGTAGACGGCGCAGCTGGAGGCGTAGATGAGTCGCACGCCGGGGCAGGTATGCCGGATCGCGTCGAGCAGCTTGAGGGAGGACTGGAGGTTGACGCGGTAGCCCAGGTCCATGTTCTCCTCCGAGCCCGCGCTCATGATGCCGTGGAAGACGTAGATGGTGTCCAGGTCTTTGCTCAGCACCGATTGCGCGTCCTCGGAGAGATCTGCTTTCATGCATGTTGCGTTGTCCTTGTTCTGCGCTTTGGATGGGACGGGAGGTTCGAAGATGTCCGCCAGGACGAGGTTATGGCCATCGTTGAGAAGGTGCTCAGCCAGGAGCTGGCCCACGAAGCCGCCGGCGCCTGTGATGAGGATCTTCTGTGGCATGGTAGCACTGCTTTGTGAGTGTTGAGTGGATGGGTAGGAGAGAGGGTGTGAGATCATATGTACGAGAGTATCGGACTGTGTCGGTTTGATGGATCAAAAGATTCAACAACAGTACTCACCTGACCTCTCACTCGCCATCTACAACGCAATGGTACTCCGAGGTCGCCGTGCAATGTACCGTTGAATGTGTGGCCGGCTGATGAAGGGCATTGAGAGCGGGCAAGCCGAATCAGGAAGGCCGGCCGGCGTCTGAAATGCGTGCCTCGACACGAGGCTTCCGGTGATGTTTCCATGAGCGCTGTGGCAGGGACAACCTCATCACGTCTCCATCCCGTCCACCAAACATGATATATACGCATTCTCCTCGCGGGGCCATCCAACAACGACATCAGCTTCCACGCACCGGCGCAACTAGAAGCACCAATGGCTAATCATACCTCTTTGGTGAGCTTAGTAGCTTCAGGCACTAGGGGTCGTCAGTAACAGGAACCTCACCTCCATGGTTCCCAAGGCCTCAGACGTGGCATGACTATCACGCTCGCTCGAGCGGTATGAAACCAGCCGGGAGCTGCCGTCTTCGTGCGGAGTAGCTATACAAGCTGTAAAGGATAGGTATAGGTAGGAAGCTGCACTAAGGTACTCATGTTCTCGCATACACCACAGCCTCCACAGCGACGTCCACGCCTGGAGCTCTGCAGTCCAGAAGATCGACGACCATGGAAGACTTCGAGCACAAGTCGCTTGTGACGAAGCCGCACGACCTCACCTACAGCTATTACCTCTCGCCCAATTTCCACAAGCCCGCCAACCCATCCGCCCCAACCCTCGTCATCTGTCACGGCTTCCCGGACGATGCCTGGATGTGGGCGCGAGCGGTGCCGCGCCTGCTGCAGCTGCCCTACCGCATGGTCCTGGTCGACATCCTCGGCTTCGGCGGCTCCTCCAAGCCCACCGACGCGCCGCTCTACAACTACCGGAAGCAAGCCGACTGCATCGCGCAGATCCTGGACAAGGAAGGCGCGCCCGACAACATCATCCCCGTCGGCCACGACTGGGGCTCCGGGACCGTGCAGCGCTTCTACCTGTACCACCGCCACCGCTGCGTCGGCCTGACCCTGCTCTCGCTGGCCTACACCCCACCATCCCCCGACCCCTTCTCCCTCGACGACACCAACAAAGCCACCGAGAAGCTCTTCACGTACCCGCAGTGGGAGTACTGGAACTTCTTCTGCGCCCCGGACGCGCCCCAGCTCATGATGGACAACCTCGAGCGCTTCTGGGAAGTCAACAACGGCTACTACCCCTCCCCCAAGCCCGAAGAGCACGGCCGCGACATCTGGATGCGCGAAATGTTCTGCACGCCCAACGCCATGCGCGAGTACATCACGCAGACGGGCAAGTACAAGGACTTCATCGTCGAGCTGCGGCCGTACGCCAAGGATCCGGCGCTGAAACAGGCGTACGTCGATCGCATGCGCCGCGACGGCTTCGCGGGGCCGGTGTGCTATTACCACACCCTCGCCAACAACACGATGCTGGAGGACGAGCGGAGTCTGTGCCAGGCAAAGGACGACGCGGACCGGAAGATCACGGTGCCAGTGTTGTATATTGGGCAGACGGGCGACTGGGTCTGCAGGACGGATCTCATGTCCATCTCGAAGAATCAGGGGCTTGTGGCGGATGTCGAGGAGAAGGTGGTGGATGCTGGGCATTGGTGTCTGTACGACAAGGAGAAGTCGGAGGAGATTGCTGGCCTGATTGGCGATTGGCTGAGTCGGCGATTCCCGCTGAAGTAGGACTGGCAATCCACTCGTCGTCACTCAAGGATCCGCAATCCCAGAGGCGCGTGGTCATGCTGGGGCATTCGACAAGCGTTGTGAACCACATCCAGCACTGAACACCAGCGAAGGTCAACCCTTTTTTCTCGAGCAAAGGCATCCGGTTAATCAAGTTGGCCGTGACAATCCAATGGACGGACAAGTGGACATGCAAGTCACTGGGACATTACTGGTCGATCTCATAACGTTATGTACAGGCCATAGCATCATACACCATCCTCACTCATCATTCCAACGCTCTTAGGGGGGCGCACCGTTGGTGATACTCCCATACGGCCCCACGGTGTACTTGCCATTACAAGCATAGTCATACTGCGACTCCGCCAGGCTCGCACTCTGCACGTCCAGGAACGTCGCCAACTCGCACCACCCGTCGTCCCGCATGCCGCAAGCCGCGAACGACGGCCCCATCGGCAGCGTGCGCTGGTTGAGGATGAAGTGGATGTACGTCGTGGGCGGGCCCTCGAGGTACTGGGCCCCGTCGCAGCGCGAGCCATTCAGCGGCGACGGGGTCTTGATGACTTCCATGTCGAGGCGCGCGCCAAAGGGCTCCATGTGCGAGACGATGAGGGAGTGGTTGGCCGGGATGTGGGTGTCCGGCAGCACGGGCGCGAACTGGGTGAAGCCGAAGGCGGTCAGGATGGACATGATGTTGGTGTCGTGGGAGAAGAAGAAGTTGAGCGCCTGGTCGAGGGGGAAGGTGACGGTGTTGTTGTCGAGCGTGACGTTGATCTGGCCCTGCGGGCTGTCGATGGTGTGGTGCGAGAGTAGGGCGATCTGCTCCTGCACGAAGCCGATGCCGACGGCGCGGCCGACGGGCGATTGGAAGGCGTTGTTGCCCGCGAAGTTGATGTCGATGCTGTACTCGTAGCCCTGCCATTCGGGGTAGGTGAAGAGGTGGCAGAAGCTGGAGTAGCCGAGCGCGACTTGCTCGTAGGCGCACAGGGACTGGGCGTTGTAGGTGTCGGTCAGCGTCCAGTTGAAGCCGGGAGACAACGCGTTGAGGCGGGATTGAGCGTCCGCGAGGTAGATGCTGGCCCAGGTCGTTGTGGCATTCGTGCCAGCAGTGTTGACAACGGTATTGGAGTTGTTGCAGTTGTCGTACCCGGCCAGGGAGTTGTTGAAGGTACCAGTCTGGTTCTCAATGGCGAGGACGAGAGTAGCGTTCGCCGTCCATCCAAGGCCAAAGAAGCCAGCCAGGAAGTACTCGGCGGATTGTGTCATGCGGTCCTGCGTGGTTGATCTTGCGACGATCTTACTGCCATTGTTGGGGTAGAGATGGCCATACTGGTACTGATGGAGCACGCCAGAATCAAAGAGTCTACGGACTAGTCAGCTTATGTCGTGTATAGATTTCGACCTACTGACTCTTGCTTGCCAACGGGGACCAAGATCTCGGCGCCGAGCTTGTTAGTCCAGGTATTCAAGAAGCTCAGTCCGCCCGTGAAGGTGGTCTGATTGACCCCCTCCACGCCCGTGGTGTGGTTCAGGATCTTCTGGGCCAGCACTGTCGCGCCCGAGCCGGTCGTGGGGTATCGCGACCCGTGGCGAGACAGCATGTTGAGCTGCACAATGCTCGCGTTCTCGGGCAGAGCATACTCATCTACACCAAAGCCAAGCGGGTTCGGAAAGTAGTGTGACAGCTGGCCCATGAGCTGGTATATGCTCTGGTCGTCCGTGTTGCCCACGATCGGAATCTGCGTCTCCAACGGCGTGGGCGGGTAGTATGTCGTCGACGGGAATGGCGCCGGGTTGGTCTCCGCGAGGAAGGGGGCAGGACCCGTGGGGGTAGGGCCGGGGAACAGCTCGGGCTTCGTCTGATAGTAATCCGGCGCGCTGCTCGTTGAGCTGCTGGCGCTCTGTCTCCGCACGACTGCAGCGTCGACGAAGGCGGTGCAGGCCGCAGCCACTGCGAAGTTTCGGTACAGCATGATGAACTGGACGATGACAACACCGAAGACGATCAGTTGTCCGGCGAAGAGGATATTCGGCGGAAGTCGTCCGGTCAAGGCGGATGTGGCAGGACAGTTGTCAGACAAGAGGCCGGGATGCACGCGAAGCTTTGTAGGCATTGCTTGGTCTCCGTCATGGTCGCCTGTGCGTCGCATGGGCCGTGGTGCAGCGCCCGAAGAGGCGAGTCGCGGGCACCGTGATGTTCGATGCCCGATCAAGCTGGCAAGCACTGTGAGGTCATATCTCCAGGTACGCGACTCGGAGCTGCGTCTTTTGGCACGTGGGTGCGGGTAGCGCGCGGCCACTACTCCCCATCAAGCTAGATGCATAGGACCTGCATCCTACAAGAGTCCATGTCGGCAGGCGGAGCGGCGATTGGTGCATGAAGGCCACACGCGACGACAAGACGGGCTGGTGGCAGACGCCTTCGACGTGCTTGATGGTGCTTGGGACGTCTGACAAGCCGTCTGCCAAGAAGGCTTGTCAGCAGCAAGCATCAGATCAACGGGCGACTGTAAAGCGTGTGACAAGCGAGGTATACGACAACGAATCTCATCTGCGGTGCTGCTTCTTGGTCTTACACTCCTTGGACTTGATATGGACACCAGATTTACCCCGGCCATGGTTGCTCTCCGTCATCAAACGGGACCCGAATGGTATAGTGACCGCTCCAGGGATGGACTGATAACGTTTCCGGCGCCCAGCCATCAATTATCAAGCAAGGGCGAGGCCAGCGGCCGACGTACACTGGCCGCTGTTTCCTGCTCGATTTCCCCACCTTCGTCCGCAAGCTTAGCAGCTTTCAAGAGCCTCTGGCTTCCTTCCCCGTTGTGGGTACTCGCGATATTTAGGAGGCCGCGACCGTCATGTCCACCACCTTAGCAGCGCTATTCTACGCGAGTAATGTCGGGAAGCCACGCTTACAACAATACCAGCGGGAAGGTGTTTGCTCATGCGGTGTTGACAGGCGTCTTTACCCCAAGGCGGCGGACTATGCTGGGGCCATCCGTCTCTCTGTGCCTTTCGGCGTCAACTGGGCAAGGCTGCATTGTGATAGCCACACGCCCGCGACGGAAGTGCGGCCGCAAACGACTGTCCCGAGTCCCACTCCTCTTCCAGAGCCATCTGGTCTCCTTTCTGCATTTCACACACATCCATCAACCTCCGAAGTCGAATCTCCTCTCCCATCGCCACCATCCACGGTCATACCGCCACAGACCCAAACCCTCCGCAGTGCCAGAGTCGGGTTCGAAGCTGTCTTGGACTTCGCCAAATGCCTTGAGCACCTCGAATTCATCGTCAACTTTGTTCATGATGGTGTAGTGGATCCGGCAGCCGCCACGGTCCTGCTCGCTCAAGAAACCCTGGTCGAGCCACCGCTGCTGGAGCGCCGCGTGCACCGCCTGAGCCTGCATTACGCCTTGCGTCTTGGCGACGGAGATGGCTATGCCGTACTTGAGCCTGAAGGGCTTGGTCGCTAGGATCTTGAAGGGAGTCGTTTGCTGCGCGACGTCCTGTAGTGTTGGGATGATGGACGACTTCAACTTGCTTCCAGGCAATGCGTGAAACAATGTCAGGTGCGCATCCAATTTGTTGATGTGCCTGGGGAAGTATCGTGTGCGGAGACGGGTCATACGGTCATGATGAGGTCTGTCGGTCAATAGTGTAACAACGTAGACTGCCTCGTCCTCGGGGACGCCTCGAGGTCGGTGACGGTCCGGAGATGGCGTTCGTGCTTTCGGCGTTGCGTTTACGTCCGTTACAGACGCCGCGGCTTGGCTGCTCTGCTGCCTCGCGTGGTTTCTCGACGGTTTACTGGACCCAGAGGCCGCTGCGGCATAGCTCAATGGCATGCCTGGGATCGCCATCGCGGCGCGGGCGGGAAGATGTCGAGTGATGGGCTTGCGAAGAGGGCTCCAGTGCCTGGATTTACATACCGTTCTTTCGATCATGGACGGTCGGTATCAAGGGAAGTCCGATCTAATTGACTCAACAGCGCAATAGCGGTAGTGTGCAGTACGATGCAGACAGCGACGAAATGGCGTTCATTGGAGAGCCAATCGGCCACAGCTTTGGCGCCGCGCCCGAGGTGGATCAGACCTCGGGATGTCAGTTCTCACTTCATCTGTTCCGCCACACTATCACCCATAGCACGGAATGACTGCGTAGACAATCCGCGTCCCAGAATCTCGTCCGAGATATCGTCGTCTGGCCACCCAACGGACGTAGCCTATGCTTCCGTGATCGCCAACCTTGCAGATGAGCCCGAGTGCCGCCGAGTTCGCGCGCTCACGGGTCGCGAACTCCGCCGGCGCTTGCTCCATACTGGAAGTCCTCAGCATCACTCATACTTCCGGTCCTCGAGACCAGCCGGACTTACGCTGGCGACGTTCTAAGCTCGCTCCTGTGTAGGGTTCTCGACTGGGGCCCTTGTATGCTGCACTGATCGACCTCAGGCCTGCAAGCTCCAATGCCTGCCAGGCAACTCCGCCGCCTAGACATGTCTCGGCCACGGCATGGCGGTGACGTTGAAAGAGCAAAGGCTCTCGATCAGAATGGTGTCTTGTCCATCCCTGGAGTGCTTTCTTGCGTCCTTTGGCTGGCACTGCCGAACGTGGTCTAGACGGACACTGCGTGTTGATGTAAGCAGGATAGAGCGGCAACTATGTCCCGACACTCTAGCTCTTGATGAGTTCTAGGCTTTCCCAGTTGATATACAAGTAAAGGGCCCAATGCCTTCGCTACCGAGTAAAGCATCCACTCATCTTCGGTCACCATGGCAGAGCAAAGTTCGTCTGCGAAGCGCAGGAAGAGCCAGCACAGTGTCTCACCATCGACAAGCCGTGCACTGGCGACTGCTGAATCGAGCTCGCCTTCTCTCCCTACAAGCACAGCGGACCGAGACCGTCCAACGTACATTTTGCCAGGTCGGCTTGGACATCCACGGATGCAGTTGGCCCAGGAACCGCGATTGGACCCGCGCTTGCTGGCAGTCGTCTCCCAGTATAATCTGGATCGCACGGGTGTCCTGTCATCACTCTCGGCCCTCTCTCCCGGCTCAACACTAGACGAGGTCGGCGCGAGCATGGCAGACGCTGGAGAGATTTTCGAGAACATTTACGAGCGGCTCCCGGATCGCCTGCTAAGGGACCGCTTTGAGCTCGCGGTCGAAGTTCGCCCCGAGACGATCACAAACAGTAACGGAAGCCACACGAAGCTGCAGATATACCGTCCGACCGTCAAGGGAGGAGCACTACCGTGCGTAGTCTACTGCCACGGCGGCGGGGCCGGCGTGTCCTTCATGACAGCCAACAACAACATCCATCGTCGCTGGTGTATATCGCTCGCAGCACAGGGCATGATCGTGGTGAGCGTCGAGTACCGCAACGCCTACGACAAGGTGTCAGGCTTCCACCCATTTCCCGCAGCTCTGAACGACGTCTGTGCGGCGGTGCACTTCGTGTACACCCGGCGAGAACTTCTCAATACCCGCAACATCGTGCTGCACGGTGATGGGAGTGGAGCGGGCCTGGTGCTGGCTGCGGCAATCAAAGCGGTACGAG
This sequence comes from Teratosphaeriaceae sp. CCFEE 6253, assembly GCA_033119285.1. Lineage (NCBI taxonomy): Eukaryota > Fungi > Ascomycota > Dothideomycetes > Mycosphaerellales > Teratosphaeriaceae > Teratosphaeriaceae sp. CCFEE 6253. The sequence goes on along the minus strand of JAWDJV010000142.1, from coordinate 11,770 downwards.
AAGGCTGGATCAGCAGGATCGATGGCATCTACGCATACTCGCCGTTCATCTCCAACGCCTACAGCTGGACCGAAGGACGCAAGCTGGCAGACCTTCCGTCACTGATCGAGTGCCACGGATACGTCACCAATGTTGACTGTCTAGCCTACATGGCGCACCTATATACACCGCGCTCGAGCGACGCAATGAATCCACTGGCGTGGCCCTATCATGCTACGCAGGAAGACCTCGCAGGCCTGCCGCCCCATATCATGGCCATGGATGAGCTCAGCCCCTTGCGCTCGGAAGGCGAGGCGTACACGCGGAAGCTCGTCCGAGCTGGAGTGAAGGCTGTGGGGCATGTCATCCTGGGCTCAGTGCAGGGCGCGTGCTTATCGTTTCGGCAGACCGTGCCCGAGATGCATCAGGACCTTGTCAGACACATCGCGGCGTTTGCAAAGCAGGTATAGCAGGTTCCCGGATTGAGGCGCAAACAGACATAAAGGCAGGCTTGTATACCACACACGTCTGGCAGATGATGGACCACGAATCATTGGATCGATGCCGGTGATTTGCAGCTATTCTTGCCATCGATCGGCTTCGCCTGGACCCAAGCCTCCGAAATGCCATTAGCTCGAGCATCCCTGTCACATGCTCGTGAATCCTGCAATCTGCGTGTCGATCGCTGGTATAGAACTCTCATATCGAGTCCTCATTGCAAAACGCCAGCCCAATTCTACCCCCGTGCCCAATGCGTCACCCATAGCCGCGTTCACCCATAGCCCCGTGAAGCGCAGTGTTGCTCGCAGAGAGCCGCATCCCGATATTTCGCACCGCCTTGGCCCAACCTACAATGTCTCTCCCATCAGGAGACCTCACGACGACCCGAAACGATGCGTGAACCCCCTCATCTCAGCATACAATACCATCCACGCCTCCCTCGCGAATGCCTCGTACTGCCGTCCAAGCTCCCGATGCCCCTGGGCATGGTACGCTTGCGCGGCATACATCGCGGCGTCCACGACCGTAGGCCCGAAGTGGCCACACGTGCGGTCAATCGTCAGCTTGCTCCCTTTGACCGCCACGCCGTAACCCAGATCACGCAGCAGACGCTCAGCGCCGTCGGCCACGCTTCGAGGCGAACGAGGATTGGATGTCTGGCACAGCCACAGCGAGAGGCCCATCAGCGCCAGACGCGGCTTGCCTGCGAAGCGGGCTTCGTCGTATGTCGCCTCGAGCCCAGCGCGGAGATTCTCGGCCTTGGCTCTCGTCGGAGAGCTGGGCAGGCTGCCCGCGGACGCTTCGTGCGCGGCCAGGAAGACCTTGGCTTCCCCGAGCAGAGCGCGGCGGCCGTCCCGCTGCGCCTTGGACGTGCCGGCGTCCATCTTGCAGATCCTGCAGTCGCATTCGAAGCCCCAGACCTTCTTCGTGTGGGCTCGTGTGGCCACGCTGTCCGTCTCCGGGCTGCAGTACGCCATGGTGATCTCTTCGCCCGCCTGGATGTCGCGGCAAGCATGCACGATCATCATGTCCCCGATGAAGGCGCGGACTGCATTGCCATCGCATGCGTGATTGACGCGAGACGCGACGACCCACACGCCGGTGGAGCCAAACGCCGGGTTCTGCTCGCGCTCGGCATCCACTCTCCGCATACCGGCAAAGTCGCTTGAGCGGACGGCGGAACAGGCGAAGCCGTTGTACTCGACGATGGACGCCGTGCGGAACGTGTCAATCACGGTATTGCCATCAATCAACTGAGGCGGGATTTTGGGCGTGTAGCCGCCGTCGTAAAGCTCAAAGTAGCGGGCCGCATCAGTGGGACCGTGGGACATCTTCCGGACGAGGTCGAAGAGTAAGGTGGCGTGCGGGCCCATGGACCCGCGCTGCGTGTTGACGTTGACCATGATGTGAGTGTCTGTGCCTTCGTCCGAGGCAAAAGCAATGCTGAAGGCTTTCTCGCACAGCACCAGCTCGCCCGCTCGGATGTCCGAGACGGCGAACAAGCCCTTGCCGCGCTTGCCAGCGTCGCGCACCTCGGTCTTCGCGGTGAAGTCTGCGTGGTCCAGTCGGTTGTGCTTGGTGGATGTTGCGTCGCTCATGGCTGTGAAGTCGTAGCGGCCTGTCTCCGCCTCTTCAATCCGGCGGGCCGTTCGCGTGAGCTGGCGCGCGGCATCTTCGTCGCCCGGCGTGCATCGCTCGATCTCTTGGCAATATGCCTGAGCTTGACGGAAGTCCCGCAGGCCATACGCGGCGCATGCCGCGCGGTAGTAGGCTTTGCCATTGAGCTTTGCCACACTCGTGTCGCCCTCTCCATTGCTGGTGATGATGGCGGCCTGTGCATCTGCAAGGGCTGGCTCGAAGCGATCGAGGAGCAAGTTGACAATCGCGCGATTTCGGTGGAGATCGTAACGTAACATCTCCTCTGTATCCGAACAGGCGAGCAGCGCTGCAGTGTAGCGCTCGATCGCAGTAAGGTAGTCCTTCTTGACGTACGCATCGTTACCTTGCGCTTTGATCTTCGAGGCCTTGATGTCAAGCTCGGTCAGCCCCGGCGCGAGCCGTGGCGGCACAAGATCGTCCGTTCCGGACAGGCGGACGAGATCTGAAGGATGATCGACCCGGATCGTGTAGCCGCCGTCAGCGGTGGCCTTGTAGAACGGCTCCTTGACCGCGATGATGGCGTCCCTCGGGAGGATGCGCTCGTGCGCGATGCCCGGGTCGGTATTGTACACAGCGAGACGATCGACGTTGCCGTCCTCATCCTCGACGCCGTTCTGCACGCTCTGCAGGCGTCGAGGATGTGCAAAGGTGCGCAGGATCAGCACTCGTCCGGTGTGGTGGGTCTCGAGCAACAGGTCGGAGATAAGCATCGGCTTGAGGTCGGCGACTGGCGTGGTCGAGGGAGGGTGCGCCTCGCCAATGAAGGAGGTGCGCATGCGGTGCCCAGCTGGCATGAAGTCTGCTTTCCAGGCGAAGTCCACCTTCAGAGCAGCGCGGTCAGGCTTGCCGGTGGGCTTTTGGCCCTTGCGCCGCTGAGCATTGAGCAGGAGCGCCTTTTGGCTCTCCAGTAGCTCTGCGTATTTCTGCTCTGCTGCGAGCATTTTGTCGGATGCAGCAACGAGGTGTCTGGTGTGAGAGAGCGCCTTGCAAGCACAGTAAGGTGGTGTTGACCTGATTCTGAAGAACGGTGACCGTTTGCCGCATTCAAGCCGCATGAACCAGAAGTGTCAAACGAACAAGGGCGTCAGACGTGGACTGCAGCCTCCCGAGCCGAAATCTTGAAGGAGCCGGACGCTCACAATGAGCAGTTCTGTGAACAGTCGAGCGGCCGTTCTACTCATGCTCAAAGGTGCCCAATAGATCACAGATTTACCACTCGTGATCAAGTTTGAGGCAGCATGCAGAGGACATGCAGCTCCCCTTCCGAAGCCTGCATACACAGGTGTCGAAGGCTTCCGACGCACACCGACGCCGAGCCGGAGGCGACACCGGGCTCGGTATCGTGTTGGCTTGCCCAGGCTGGTCAGAAGTGCCACTGTTGCCAGTCCGGGCCGAAGTCGTGATCGCCTGAGCCACTGTTCCAGGCTGCAATGAAACGGTATTCATCAGCAGCTAGCCCTCGACAACAGTCGAGCATGGGGTGCCACAGCAGGAGCGAGTGACTGTGATTATGCCGTGGCAATGAGCCACTTCCGTGATTCACGCCGATGGGGAGTCTTGTGAAGTTGATACTTACCAACATCTCAATACTGACGAAGACAAAATCGCACGCTTCCAGGTGACGATGCTGCAGGAGACTGGGTGCGCGAAAGGCTGCTTGACAGGCGTCACAGGTGCTCGACAGTCATTGGCCGGACGACTCGTCCATATGTATCTGCACGCCATCAGCCCTTTGCCGGCATGCGAGAGTGCATAGAAATCAAGACAACGGACCTACTTCAGCTAATCGAGATGATCGAGTGCCGTACGCCTCGGAGTCCCGTACGTCTCGCTCGGAGTCCCGTGGTGGCATGGGAAAGGACAGACGCCAGGGCCTATGACTGCACGCCGGCTTCCATCTTGGCTGCAGTGTCGCTCGGCCGTCCATCGGAAGTCGTGGAGTGCCCTTGTTCAAGCGCTGAAGACCCGCACATTCAGATCCACGCTCCCTGTCGCCACCAAACACCGTATCTGCTCCTGTGCCCCGCCCTCCTTACCCTTCCCATTCGCCAGCACCCCATTCCCATTCCCGTTCCCATTCCCCACACCCACCGTATCCTTATACACACTCGGCGCCCACCTTAAACACGCGACGAAATGATCCGCCGCCTCAATCACCCTGACGCACTTGCCCTCCTGACTCAGATCCCAGCACCGCACCGTCTTGTCGTCGGCGCAGCTCAGCAGGTACTTTCCCCCCGGGTGGAACGCAAGCGCACGGACCCAGTTATCGTGACCCGTGAGCGTTTTGATGCACAGCCCGTTGAGCCCGAAGATGCGAATCAGCTTCTCCCTCCCCCCCGTCGCGAAATACTCCGAGGTCGACAAGGCGGGGGGCGGCTTCTTCAGCCCCGCCAGCGCTGCGAGGTGTATGTACGTCGAAGCCGGGGCGAAGGCGCAGCACTCGACCACGTGCTCGTGGCTGCCGAAGGTCTGCCGTAGGGCATTGCTGTCCGGCTGCCCGAGATCCCACATCCGCGCGCTCTGGTCGGAGGACGTGGAGAGCAGCCAGCGACCGTCGGGGGAGGGCGCGAGCGCGCGCACCCAGTCCCCGTGGCCGCGTAGTGTGCGTAGGCAGTACCCGGTTGTGACGTCCCAGATGCGGATCGTCTTGTCCCGGCTGGCGGAGGCGAGTAAGTTGCCGCTCAAGGGGGCTCCGGCAGCGCCAGACGGGATGAAGCGGACGGCGCTGACGCTATGATCATGGCCGGGTAGCGTGCGGATATTCTTGTACTCGTCGGCCGGGTCCCAGAGCTTGATTGTGAGGTCGGAGCTGCAGGAAGCGAGCAGGGTGTTGCCGCGCGGGCCGCCAAAGTCGCAGTCCAGCACCGCTTTCGTGTGGGACTTGAGGGTGCGCTCGAGCTCGCCGAGCTCGTAGTCCCAGATCTTGAGGGTGCAGTCCTCGCTGCCGCTGGCGAGGGAGGAGAAGACGGGGTGGAAGGCGACGCAGGTCACGGGGCTCTTGTGGGACTGCAGGGTGTGTCGTGCGGGTGCTCGCGGGAGCCAGGTGGAGGGGTCATGATTTCGGCGTGCGGCTAAGCTCGTGGGGGTGGCCGAGTCCAGCTCTTGCTGTAGCGTGCTGACCTTACTTTCCAGATCTAAGATCTTCTTCTGCAGGCGCACGACGGACGTCCATTTCTTCTCCAGCAGGCCCTCGTACTTCTTCGCCGTGGTGGGGTCGAAGGTGGTCTCGGGGAGGTTCAGCTCGGCGCGCAGGGTCTCGGCGGAGTGGGCGTAGTTGCATTGGGCGAGGTAGGCGACGAGGGACTTGTGGCTGTCAGCACGCCATCAGCGTCGGGAAGTCATGTGAGCTGTCACGGTGGGTGGACGTACAGTTCTTCGGCTTGGCGGGAGGTGAGGAGGGCGCTCATGCTGGGCGGAGTGGCTGTCGATCGCAAGCCATGCGCCGGCGGAGATGCTGCCAGTTGTGGTGCGCCAAGGGCGGTGTGCTTGTGGGGGGCAACTGCTTGAGGGCGATGGTCAGGGGACTCGGTGTCGACAGTAATTGCGAAGTTGTCTCGTGTCATGCGATGGCGTCGTTGCTTGATCGCCAGTTGCCTCGTGGTCGTTTAGGAAGGCACGAGTCGCGGCTTCGGCTGCCAATCATGCGCGGCTCCGCAGTGACGCTAGCACGCATCAGGAGAATTCCCGCGCATCGCTGTTGTCAAGCGGCGTGGGTTTGTTGACAGACGAAGCCATTTCACCCATCGACCACCACGACACGTCGCCACCCCGAACCACCATCAGCATCGACCCGCCGCCCCGCCACAGCACCGGCAGAGGACCGCGACACGTCACATCGACCATTAAGCGACACCTTGAAGCCGGCGCATTGCAAGAGATGAGCACGTGAAAGCCCCTCCACCACCCCATCGCGCTCACTTCCTGTCCGTCATCATGTCCGAGGAAGACGAGTGGAAGGCGCTCCCCCTCACCGACCAGTTCGCGCACAAGAACTGGAAGGCGCGCAAGAACGGCTACGAGACGGCCGCCAAGGAGTTCAAGACCACGCAGCCTACAGACCCTCTGATCCGCGACTTCATCTACGAGTCCTCGCTGTGGAAGGCGGCCGTCGCCGACAGCAACGTCGCCGCCCAGCAGGAAGCGCTCGGCGCGTACAATGCCTTCCTCGATGCGGCAGGCACGGAGGGCGCGCGCAAGACGCGCAGCCACACCGTGCAGGGGATCGTGGAGAAGGGGTTGATGGGCCGACCGGCGGCCAAGGCGAGCGCGCTAGAGAGTCTGCTCCTCCTCATCGAGCTGGACAAGGCGGATCCCATCATCGAGGAGCTCCTCCCGTTCCTCTCCCACAAGCAGCCTAAAGTCATCGCGGCCTCCCTCTCCGCGCTGACTGCCATCTACCACGCGTACGGCTGCAAGACGGTTGAACCCAAACCCGTGGTGAAAGTCCTGCCGAAAGTCTTCGGGCACGCGGACAAGAATGTGCGAGCCGAGGCGCAGGGGTTGACGGTGGAGCTGTATCGGTGGCTGCGGGAGGCGATGAAGCCGCTATTCTGGGGCGAGCTAAAAGACCTGCAGCAGAAGGATCTGGAGAAGCTGTTTGAGCCCGTCAAGGCGGAGCCGGCGCCCAAGCCGGAGCGATTACTGCGGTCGCAGCAGGCGGCGCAGGAGGAGGCTGCGGCATTAGGTGCCGGAGATGTAGACGGAGAGGGGGAGGTGGAGGAAGAAGCGGCGGAGATCGACCTAGAGCCCGAGTACGAGGCCGTAGACGTCCTCGCCAAGGTCCCCAAGGACTTCAGCGACCGCCTCGCCTCCAGCAAGTGGAAAGACCGCAAGGACGTCCTCGACGAAGTCTTCGCCGCCGTCAACGTCCCCGCCATGCAAGAGGGCCCCTTTGACGACATCATCCGCGGCTGCGCGAAGAGCATGAAGGACGCCAATATCGCCGTCGTCACCGTAGCAGCGAACTGCGTGGAGTGCATCGCCAAGGGCTTGCGCAAGGGCTTCACGAAATACCGCGGCACGATCCTCGGGTCCATGCTCGAGCGGCTCAAGGAGAAGAAACAGAGCGTCACCGACGCCATCGGCGCGGCCTGCGACGCCGTCTTCCTCGCCACCAATCTGGCCGAGATCGAGGCGGATGTGCTAGAGGGGCTAAAGAGCAAGAACCCGCAGGTGAAAGAGCACAGCACGCGGTTCCTCATCCGGAGTCTGAAGTCGACCCGGGACGCGCCGACGATCGAGCAGACGAAGGAGCTGGCCGAGGCGGCGAAGAAGCTGCTGGCGGAGTCTGCGGCGAGTCTGCGGGATGCGGGGGCGGAGGTGCTGGGCGTGCTGTGGAGGATCATGGGGGATCGGAACATGCTGAATCATCTCGAGGGGTTGGACGACATCAAGAAGGGGAAGATCAAGGAGTTCTGCGATGCGGCCGAGGTGCGGGCGAAGTGGAAGCCGAAGGCGGCGCCGGTCGCTAAGCCGGCGCCAGCTGCTGCAGCAGGAGGGAAGAAGGCGGCGACGGGGAAGCGGCCAGCACCGGGCGGGGCGAAACGGGTGGCGCCGAAGCCGGTAGCGAGGAGTCCGAGTCCCATGGAGGAGGCGCCCCCCGCGGCTCTGCAGCCCAGGCCGACGAGCAGACCTGCGCCTGGAAAAGCGCCGGCAGGTTTGCGTCCGCCGGGAGCAGGACTGAAGGCGCCCGGGAGCGGGTTAGCGAAGCCGGGGACCAGCCTCAAAGCGCCCGGTGCAACAGCAGGCGCCATGGCGAGTCCCAAACGACAACCCGCAGCGTACGACGACGAGCCAAGCACACCCGCCGCCGCGCCCCGAACCGCGCCCGGCCGAGGACTCGCAGGCAGACCCCTCGGCAAACCCGCCCCGCAATCCGCCCCCGCCTCTCCCCCGCCCCTCTCGCGACAGGAATCAACCGCCTCTGCCCCCTCGGCACTAAGCACGATCGAACGGCAGGAACTCTACGAGCTGCGCTCCGAAGTCGACCTCCTCCGCCAGCAGACCAGCGACCTGCGGCAGGACAAACAGCGCCAGGTCGCCACGATCGCGGAGCTGCAGAACCAGAACGCGCAGCTCATCGAGGACCACACGCGGGACGTGCTGCTGGTCAAGGCCAAGGAGACGCAGCTCGTGCGCGCGCGCGGGGAGGCGGAGAGTGAGGGGGAGAGGGGGAATAGTCTGAGCCGCGAGATCGACCGGCTGAAACGCGAGATTGGCCGGCTGGGCCGGGGAAGGGAGGAAGCGGCGACGAGTCCCGCGGCTGGGGAGCGGGAGTACGTGGGCCGGAACGGAGCCCGGGAGCAGCGATACGGTGGGACGACGTCCGGGGTGCGTACGCCTGCGGCGAGAGCGTATGGGGATGGGAGTATGACTGCCGCGTACGGGGACGGCCGGGCCGCGGCGGACGAGGGGAAGGAGAATATCCCCGACGAAGACGACACAGACCGGAGCGCGGGAGCGAGGAAACTGGGCGGCTTCGCGGCCACACCGGCGTCGAGCTCTTACTCCCCGCCGCAGCCGCAGTCCCTCGCGCACCTCGACCGCGAGGCGCGAGCACAGATGCCGCCGCCGCCCTCACAGGCGCGACAGCGGGAACCGCGGCCGCTGTCGAATGGGCAGCACAGTTCTGGGCGCGCGACGCCGCTGAGTCATGATGGGGATGGTGGTGGACATGCTAATGGCAATGGCAATGGGGATGGGCATGGGTATGGGCATGGGTCGGTCGCGGGTAAGTCGGCCTCGGCGTCGAGTATGGGTATGGGGCCCAGTCAGAGCGAAGGGGTGGAGAGCTGGCGGCGGGCGGCGGAGGTGACGCAGAATCTGAAGGCACGGATCGAGTTGATGAAGGTACGTCTTTCTCCTCGGAGCTGATCGCTGTTCCTCGCCGGCGGGTTTCGCGGTGCTGACCAGGTGTGCGTCCCTAGGCGAGACAGAACATCGGCCGCGGGTCATGACGCGGGGAATGGCATTGATGGCGTTGGAGGGTCGAGTATGGCTTGGGAAAGGCGATGATGAGCCGGAGTGGGTGTCTGCACTGTCCGCTCGCGCGCATTGGGTGGAGTGAGTTTGGTGTGTCTACTGGGTGAGGATCCTTACGATCCCCGGTCGAATTTTGGCACTCGTCGTTGGTTGAGACGACTGCGAGGCTGCGCGAGCGCATATCGTAGGCGAGACGCACAAGTGCCGGACCGAACGTCTTCGTCAAAATTGCCTTGTATACAGAGTGAATGCGATGCGAATGGCAGAAGCAAAGAAGCAGGCTGCTTGGTCCCGCCAGGGAGTGTTTTTCACCTGCGGTGCCCTGGTCGTGGGCACTACGGTCATACACGGCAGCCACTGATTGTTCAATCAAAAGAGCAAAAGAATAGTCAATGGCGACACCTGTGTGATTCGAACTTTGAATAAGATTAGCTGATGTTGTTAATCAACTGGCTGGTGTGCAGCTTACCACACGCTCCCGAACTGAGAGTTTGTTAGCCCTCGCTAATGTGTTCCGAGAACGGTAATTCTTACGGAACTGCCTTAGCAGGGCAGCGCGTTAACCACTCCGCCAAAGTGCCGAGTCATGTGGGATTAACGCATAACAATCAATATAATCCCCCAACATTCTCCGCGAAATGCCATCAGCTCGAGCGACACCACGGAACTCATGCGCAAAACCCAGCAAAGAACAAGGACGTGTGTCTGCTGATCTCGCCGAGACCAAGCAGTGGTGGGCACACCCTGATCATCGCAGCATGCTTCAATTTCCGAGCAAAATGACGGTCTTTGTCCCTTTGAATTGCGCCCCGAGGATGGACATGAGTAGATATCGCTGTTGTCTGATCCCGTCTAGCTTCGCGGTCTATGAGACGATGAGATTAGCTCTTGGTCTCATCAACGTTCGTGAGTATCTGTCCCATGAGATAGTGAGAGGCAGAGCAATGTTGTGCAAGGCTGTGATCAGACACCCTTCCCCCAAACACTCCCGGGACACGAAGTTGCTGGCGCCGGCGTGGTTCAGCGACACTCACATCAGCTCGGTCCTTCGAAGGTCCGGTCAATCACCGGCCTTCGGCGTGAAAGCAGGCGTCGTCAGGCTCCATCGCTGGACGAAAGAGTTGCGATGCGTCTCGAGAGCAATCTAGATAGAGGACTGGTCCAATCAGGATGAGAGAAAAGCGCCGAGGCAGGTCAAGGACTGATACCTGTACCACGCCTCTTCTCCGTCTGTACTCATGGCGAGGTGCCTGGGTGACTCCTTCGCGGCACCACTGAGTATGGAAAGAGCGGCTTGGTGGTGTAGCCACTATAACTAACTTTGCCTTCCAGGATAGACTCATGGCGGCGTCAATAACGCCGCAGTATCGCCACAGACCTGCTGTCTCATTGGAGTTGACCTTATCAGCCTCGACGACGGTCTGGTCGTCTATTTCCCGAGGGTTGACGAGTAGATTGGTCGTGATGCGGGCTTCGTCGCGGATCAAAACACCTAGTTGTGTCGGGAAAGTAGAGTGAGCGCATGCATCTTTGTTGTACTGCTTGACGGCTGCGAGGGACGTCTTAGCTGTGGATGTGGGCGTGGCGCTGTCCGAGGTCGCTAAGAAATGTTGGTGGACGGCTAGAGGGTTCAGGGCGGAGTGCAACATGGTCGCTCTGCTTCCCGAGAGTCGAGTGTCGGGACGCCCACGGGTATGCAAGCCATGATGGCGGACCCCGAGGGTCTTATTACTGATCTAGTGTGTATGAGTGGTCGCAAATGTGGTGTCTGATGATGTGCGATGCATGATCTGAACATGGCGCGAAGTTGCTGACGCCCAGCTCTCGTGCCAGCTCCGGAGCTACATGTAGGACTTCGCTACAGCGCAGCCCACACGACACTGTCGACTTCATCATCAGCGTCACTCCAGGGGACTGCCGTATGCTCGTCTCATCACGCAAGGCTGGCACCCTCATCTATTCCGGCCCCGCTCTGCTGCTGTAGACAGCCGCTGCCCCTGTCACGCCGGGACTGTCTCCGTTTCACCAATCTCCGCAGTGCGACGAGACAATCGCCGGGTCTGTGCTCTATACAACGACTCTCTCAACGCTGATAAGATACCGACATATCGCCGTCTGCTGGGTTGGTATCCGATGCGGAAGCATCCCATATTGGGCGTATGGGAAGTGAGATAGCGGTTGACGTCCGCGGGCCTGCACTAGCGCACGATAGGGTGCAGATCGTGTTGACAGGGCGTTGCGACCCGGAGGAGTAGTGAGAGTCGTGCGCATGCGGTCTGATACACAGTCGCGAGGGCTCGCGGGGAGTCTTATTGTTGTCGCGGTCGAGTCGCGGTCGCGCGGTGCCTTTCCCACGTCCTCCACCATCCTTACCGTCTTCCCGTACTAATTGGATGTTGTCGTCTCGTATTCCCACGCATCCTCAGGCCGACACGATGGCTTTGCTTAGTCGGACGTCGTCGGCCGTGAGCGTTCAGCCCTTACGCCATGTCACCACCGATTATCCACGGCCATCTCTCCATCGCACATATTCACGAAACGTCATGAACTTGGAGCAGATGGCGGAGGAAATATCCCAGGGCGGGAGTGACATCGGGGAGGAGATTCGGCGGATGAACGAGGAGCAGAAGCAGCGCAGTCGGCAGAG
>JAWDJV010000141.1:0-34220 GCA_033119285.1 Teratosphaeriaceae sp. CCFEE 6253 | reverse complement strand
TCCGCCTTCGCATCAGCAGCCGCCTTCGCATCAGTCGCGTCCTTCTCCATCGCGGTGACCTTCGCAGTCAACGCCGTGAGCGCCGCAGTCAGGTGCTTGCAGCACGCTTGCGCGACCAGCAGCTCGCCTCGCAAATTCTTCACCTTCGGTGCGAGCTCCGCGACCTCACCCTCGGCCTTCGCTACCTTGGCCTCCGCACCTGCGACCTGCTTTCCTAGCTCGGCGATCCTCGTCTCCGCCCTCTTGCCTTTCTCCTCCGCGCCCGCAGCCTGCGTCTCCAACTGGCTCACCTGGGATCCCAGCTTAGCGGCCGCCGTGGCCTTGACAGACACACTAGCCATTCTGCCACGCAGATCCGTCACCTCAGCCTTCAGCCCCCCGATCTTGCTCTCGGCCTCCGCAGCCCTCGCTTCCCTCTCAATCGACTTCCTCCCGAGCTCGACGACGCCCATCACCGCCTCCCCGGCCTTCGCCGCCGCACCCGCAATCTTCCTTTCTGCCTCCGCGGCCCTCGACTTCGCCCTCCCGATCTCTAGCTCCATCGCCGTGGCCTTCTCGACCATCGCCGCGCGCTCCTGGGTCAGCCACGCGCAGCCGCTTTGCATCGCGCTTGACTCATCCTGCAGCTTGCCGACGTCCGCCTCGAGGTCGGTGATCCGGTCCCGGGCCGCCTGGAGACAATGATCGTCCCAGCGGCTGAAGGTCGTCTCGCGGCTCTCGAGGTAGGCCTGACGCTTCTCAGAGATCTCGCGTGGTGCCATTGTGGATGGAAGGTGGCTTGGTCGTTGGTGTGCGCGGAGTGCAGGTGCAAATGAGGGAGGTGCTTGGCTTTTGTTTGAGGGAAGGGGCGGAACTGCCGAGACCGTCACACGCGCGCTTATGCACGATGGCTGGTAGCGTGCCTTCCGGATTCACTTGGAAGCCTACACGGCATTCTACGAGGGGCAAGATGGGTCCCTGCATGACCCTCGCAAACGGATAAGCAAGCTCGCCACAGCGCGCCCTTGTCTGGCTCGTCAAATGCAGTGGACGTCAACACTGCCAATTCGGTCACGAACGCCCGACAGCCCTTCTCTCAATGCGTCAGGCTGACGGATGTGGAAGTCGCTGAACCGAGCAGCTCGTCCCGCTATCTCAAGTGCGTCGACGATGTCCAGCATCTTGTCGACGGTCTGCTTCCATGCCTGCTGGTCCCGCGGGGAGTCACCTGCGCATCGATCCCGACGATCGTCATCTCTGCATCCACGAGGCGGGTGGTAATCCGTGAAGTGAATTTGCCGTTGGGCAAGCTTCCTGAAGGACCCTGTCTGTTGTGGTTTGACATGTTTCGAAGCTTGTTCCTGTCTACCACTGGACATGCTCAGCAAAGCACGTCTGTTGGCTTTCTAGGCAGGCTACGCTACGCCACGCCACTGTGTTCATATGCTCGTTTTTGCACGGCTGGGAAAGCAACCCTGGCTCATCTATCTCTGTGTCTTCCCGTACAAAGTACATGTGTACGAATTGGTATGCAAGTGGCCTTTGAGGAAGCCACACCACAGCGACGCTTTCATGTGCACCGGTCACAAGGAGCGAACTCTCCTCATTCGACACAGAGCGAGGTAGCAGTCGACGGTCTGGAGATGGCTCCACATTGGATGCCATGAGGTGGCCGATTATGAACGTGCATGCAGACCCGCTGCATCCCGCCCTTGCAACGGGCTGGGCTACGACGAGTGAGACGACGGGCAGGCGGTATCAAGTTACACGGCATGGTATCGATCGTTCTCAGAGCAGTCACAGCGCCCGTAACACCAGCACACTCTCCAACTGCGGCCTTACATCCCGCTGAAAGTCCATCGCAGCCGTTTCGCCGACATCTAGCGGGCTTCATGGTGTTCTGACAGACCAGGCTGTCGGCGAAGGATCGTGGAAGTCCAGACCTTCGCCAACGCTGCGGTAAGACTTATGCCCCGACTGGATGCTGCTTGCGACTTTCATGCAGCTCCTCCTTCGAGTCCATACTAGAGCCCGTCAGTAAGCGAGCGGTGATGCGAACTGTCTTACGGACTCACCTCAAGCCCTCAGCTCCTCCTTCTCGACAACCTGGAAGTCATCGTCCCCGTCCGCCGTCTCCGTCTCCCTGACGATCAACGTCTGCTCCAACTCGGCCACCTTCGCTGTCAACACCTTGACCGCCTCCGCCACTCCCTTGAAGCAAGCCAGGGCCTCGCTCAGCTGATCCTGCAGGCCGTGCACCTTCGACGAGAGCGCCACGATGTCCTTCCCTGCCTTGACGAGCTTATCACACGACGTCACCGTGGGCAGTCTCGGCAATCCTAACGTTCTGGCGCCCGCCAAATCGCTCTGTGCCATCGTTCGCGATGGGAACTGCTTCTTCTTGGGTTGGTTGGACAAGGTGAGGACGGGAGTGGGTGTGCGAGAAAGACCCAGGAAAGACGGAAGTGGTTCGGGAGCTTAAGCAGACGTGTCGATTCATCAGGACCTGAAACGGCTCTAAGGCTCCCACATGCACGCTTCTGCACCGCGACCATTAGCGTGCCTTCCTCATTCATCGAACAGCCGGTTGGGCGAATGTAGACAGTGCTCAACGTGAAGGGGGCGTGAACGAGTGCACAATGCTCAGGCGCCTCGCAGAACTCTACTCGCCACCATGCGGTCTGTGTACAGCATGCGAAGCCCTTGGAGTCCTCAAGACTTTCCGCCTCGTGGCCATCCTGGTATGGAGCCCCCTACGAACCCACTGCGTCTTCTCATTGCGGACTGTCGAGCAGAACAGCCATGCTCCGTGGTCCTGAAACCGGGTGAGTCCCTCAAGATACCCGCAGTCCGATGGCCATCGCTCCCCTTAGGTACTGCCCGTATATACCAGCAGGACCGCACTCATAGCTTCCTGCAAGCATGTGATCAGCGCACGCACAACCTCACATCCCAGTCACCAACCTCACCTCACCTCACGTCGCCGCCAGCCCCATCTCAATCCCGCCGAGCCTCTCCTCCATCGCCTCAATATTCGCAATCTGCCGGTCCAGCCTCGCAACGACCTCAACCATCTCTCCCCGCAAGAACTTCTTCAACGCCGCCTCCGCCGCCAATGCCTCGGAGGTGCCCTCTTGCAGGTACTGAGTCATCTGCGCCGCTGACTGCCGGAATCTGTCCAATGCATCCCTGAACGTGGCGGTGGCAGTGATGACCAGTGTTCGGACCCGATCCGAACCGATGGAGACTCGACCCAGAATCCCCAGCTGCTCCTCGACATGGTCGAATTGCGTCTGAAGATCGGCGAGTCTGGTGGCGAGTGCTTTGAGGTGCGGTGGCGGCGCGGACATGGGTGGCTCCGTTATGATTGGTAGGCCCATGTTGGGGAGTGTTGTCGAGCTCTGGCGCTGTGTGATGTTGAGAGTGTGTAGGACGTAGGTATTTGTGTCACTGTGTGTGGCTGAGAAACGGGGGTGCAGCGTTAGCAAGAGCAGTATATTCACGCTCGCGCCTGTTTGCTTCAGCCAGGCGTGTCTTTCACACGAGGTAGGTGCCCGAGACAAAGACCCGATAGTCTGGATCTTCGTCAACATGATTTGCCACTACCCCAGGTAGCTAGGTCTTGAAAAGACAACGGCGGCTCGTTACTGCCCTCCCTCACCATGCTTTCCCTGCCCAAACGCCCCCTTCCCGCTGATCGCCCTCGCAATCAATCTCCCTCATTGATATCTTCGAACTCCGTCGTGACCTCGTAATCTCATGTCATTCCGCGCACCTACGACCGGAACACCCTCTCCATTCCCTCCAGGAACACATCCGCATGCTTCTTCTGGAAGATCAACATCGGCCGCAGCCTGACTGCCGTCGCACCGCTGCCACCAATATTGATGCCCACACCCTTCGCCCGCATCAGCACCTCGTCGCGGCGCGGTGAGTCCCACGCGATGAAGGTACCCTGGCCCTTGCCGCGCAGGTTCATGATCTCCTTGGGGTACTGGGTGGCGAGGCGCTCGAGGCCCGCGTAGAGGTAATCGCCGGTCTCGGCGGTGTTGCGGACCAGGTCCAGACGCTCGATCTCGTGGATGATGGCGCGGAAGAGGAGGGCGCGTGCTGGGTCGCCTGGGAGAGTATTAGCTCGATCATCGTGTCAAAGAGTGAACGGAAGTTTGTGCTCACCCATCCAGGTATTGAATTGCCGGTAAGGCTTGTTCGGCCGCAGCTCTGGGTTACCGAAGTAGTAGCCCGCCGTCTGCGCCTTCTTGCTGAACGTCACCATGTCCGGCGGGTCCTCCATGTTCCAGTGCTCGTGCGCCCAGAATTTGCCCGTCGCCCCAACACCCGTTTGCACCTCATCCACAATCATCAGGATGTTGTGCTTCCGCGTGATCTCCCTCAGACCCTTGAAGTATGCAGGTGAAGCGTGATTGTCGCCGCCCTCGGACTGCACGGGCTCGATGATGATAGCGGCAACAGGCGAGTGGAAGCTGGTCATCAGCTTCTCGGCCGCCTCGAGACAGCGCTGCTCTTCGCGGGCATTCTCCTCGGCGTGCTGCTCGAGCGGGTACTTGAGTGCCGGAAAGGGTGCTTGTGGCCAGTCAAAGGCGGGGATGTCGAGCTTGTGGATGGGCTTGGAGCGGGTGGTGGAGAGCGAGCCGAAGAGGCGGCCGTGGAAGCCGGACGTGAAGGACATGATGCTCAGATCTGGCGCACCCGGCGACTTGTTGTCCATCGCGCTCGCCATCTCCTGCTCCGTGAATGCGACATCGGCGCCTCCGCGCTCCTGACGGCGGCGCCACATGAAGGCTGCTTTGTAGGCCAGCTCATTGGCGTCGGAGCCTGCTTGCGCGGTGAACACCTGGTCCATGCCCTTAGGCGCCACCTTCAGCACGCCGCTCTCAAGGATCTCGGCCCAGTCGTGCTGCGGGAAGTTGCCAAGTGCGGGCCGGTTGATGATGGCAGAAGCCATATCCGGGCTCGTGGCCGCGAGGAGCAGGCTCGGGTTGCTGTAGCCAACGGGGATGGATGCAATCTGGGCGTACACGTCGAGTAACACATTGCCGTCCAGGTCCGCGATGTAATTGCCGAAAGAGTTCTGGTAATTCGCCATCATGTTCAAGCTCCGCGTATCGAAGACCTTATCGAGGTGGGCTATCGCCTTCTTGCTTTCGGGTCCGGGGATTGCCGTGCGGACGATGGGACCATGAGGCTCGTCCGGGAAGAAGGGCTGCTCCATGGCTTCGGACATGCTGGGCTGCTGCATCGCTGCCGCAGCGGCGGCGTTCTTTGGTGGTGTTGCGGTGGCCATGGAGCGGCGAGTCATTGGGCGGATGCTCGTGCGGAGCGTGGGTTGCAGCCGAGCTGCGGTGCGCATGAATGAGGCCATAGTGGAAGTGGTTTGTAGGTGGCGTGTTGGTGAGCAGAAGAAGCGGCAGCGAAGAAGAAGCTCCTCTTGTACAGCATCACATCTGCATGCACCTTCCTCACTCTCGACAAAATGTGGGGAAACACAACAGCTGAAGCTTGTTCGCCGGCAGACAACTCGCCGAGACATCCGGCTTATCCCAATGCGGCAGGTACTGGCGAACGACATGTGACGGAGTGGCTCTACGGCCCAGCGCACGCTCTTCAAGACTGGCTTGTGCAGATGATGGCACTTATCAATGAGCGTCTTCGTGCCATCGCCACACCCAAGAGGGCACATCAAATATCAAGCAGAGTCGATGCCCATTGCCCGCAGGAGTGCCGTTGTGCTCGGAAAGCCTGTTATGATGCAAGCAAAGGCGACTGAGCAGGTAGCTGCATGGCCTGCCTCTACATGATGGGATGGTGTTGGCATGGCTCTCGATCTCCTTAGGAGGGACTTTCTGAGCGGGGTTGCGCCTCGTTGTGGCCATGCTCTGGTTGGTGGGTACGTGCCGCGACAGACTTCTCGCTCGTGCACACCACGCGCATGCCATGTATGCCACAAGCCCCACCCCACCTTCCCGACGCGACCCCAACGCCTCGCCATGCCGCGCATATTGTACATCTTCTCGCCGGCCCCCCACCTCAAGTATCCACCTCCATGCTCTCCCCGCCCTCAGTCTCGCCCTCGCCAGCGTCCGCCCGCTCAAACGTCGTCTCCAGCCAATTGCCAATCTCACGCCCCTCGTACATTCTGAAGTCCTCGTCCAAGCCCGCCACGCCCAGACTCGTGTTGTCCACCGTCAACTCCTTGTCCTGGCTCAGGCTCTCCTTCAGCGCGCGCAGCGCATGCTTGATCAGCTCTTCCCGGCTGGCACCCTCAAACTCGTCCAAGTTCCGCTCGAGGTATGTCCGCGCCATTTGGCTTCTTGCGCCAATCCCACACGCTACCATCTCCTGCGTCACACCGCTGGGCTGGAATTCGAAGAGATGCGGTCCCTTGGCATCCACGCCCGCGATCAGGAGTCCAACGCCGTAAGGCCGCTTGCCATACTGCTGCGTGTTGGTCTGCGCGCGGTCGCCGATGCGCTGGGTGATCTGCGCGAGAGGGATGGCGCGGCCGTAGGTCAGGCGGGCAGCGAGGGATTGCTGTTTCATAAAGTTGGAGAGGACGCGGGCGTCGGAGGCGAGACCCGCAAGGGCGAGGCCGTAGTGCGTGTCGATCGGGATGATCTTCTTTTGGTAGGAGGAGAGTTCTTCGGCATTGCGCTGTGGGACTGATTAGGGGATGTTAGGTGAGAGTGGGAGGGTGGAGAAGCATGCCTTGAGAGCAGCTAGAACGGCGTGAGTTTTGCTGACGATGCCGACCACGACTGAACCTTGCTTGACGGCTTCTTGGGCGTATTCCACCTGGAAGATGCGGCCTTGGGGTGAGCTGGCATACTATTAGCCCGGTATCGGATGATGTCGGTGCTGCAGCGCGCTTACAAGGTGACCGAATCGTTGTCGTAGTTGTTGCGGAACATCGTGCCGGTGGTCGATCGGGTGTGTAGTGTACTGAGATGCAGCGGTCAAAGAGCGATGCTTGATGATCTTCAGGCAGTCCAGCGACGCGAACGACGACGCGGTCCAAGCTCCACGTGAGCGGAACCTTCCGCACTTGCACGCGAGCACTCCAGCAACGACGTCAAGGCAACGGGGCGCCGATTTACGACCAGCCATTGATCCCAACTCCAACATCAACGACAAGCTACAGCGGACCACCACTGGAAGAGCCTCAAGACCAGAGCAGACCTCCACCCAGCACGAGCACCACAAGTAGCAGCGCCACCCCAAGGTCCTTTTCAGCCGCCGCCTGGCCATGGCAGGCCTCAAGACCATCATCGTCCTCTCTTTCGTACGTACCACACCCCCCTTACCTTCCAAACCCTTCTAGTGCGCATTGACTTACAACCCACGGTCAGATCCTCGCCATCGGCTTCCTCCTCGTCATCCTCTCCGCCGCCCTCTACAAAAACTTCCTCCCATTACTCGTTGTCGCAACCTACGTGATCGCTCCGATCCCCAATTGGCTATGCGGCAAAGCCTCAAGTCAAGATGACTTCATGGACACCGGATCGAGCAGTATCGTGGAGCTCGGGAGGTTCATGACGGGGTTCTTGGTCGTGATGGGCGTTGGTATGTGCTGCGCCACCTACACCTTTATACGGCAGAGCGGGTCCTGCGAGTACATGGCTGACATCATTGATACAGCATTACCGGTCGTGCTGGCCCACTGCGACCTGATACGGGTGGAAGCGATGGTCATGAGCATTGTGGGTGGTCTGCTGATTTACGGCACGATCATCAGCTTCACCATGTTCTTCACCCAGGAGGAAGAGTTCTAGCGGAGCCGGCCGCTTTGTTGGATGGTTGCTCTTCGATTTTGTACAGCTAGCTCCTGTGGATGCACTTCCGGGCTCGGACCTGGTCAATTACCGTGTACAATCGCTCCCCGGCCAACAGTTGGCGGCTTTCAGGTCTCCTCCCTGGCTTGGTCTCGCTAAAAATCGGCGAATGCGCGCCTTCGTTACTTGGCACCTTACGCACTGGCGTCCATGGCAAGCGCGCCTGTCCCTGACGACAACATTCTCCCTGCCAATCCTCCGCTCTCGAGGCGCCGCCACTTTGCTCATGATCCTGGACACCCTGCAGCGGCCCTGTTCTCACCACGCCATTGGTCAGCTTACTCGTTCTCCCCGCGGCATCTCTCACTCTCGATCCGTGATCCTGCGTCTCTTCGGCGCATGCTCATCGCGCATAGCACCAGCTGAACCGTGAAGTTGACGTTCACGCAGAAGACCTTTCCCGACATCCTTGTACCTCCCAGGCACGACCCAATGGCCGTGATCGCGACGACCTTGGATCTCGTGCCCACTGCAGTCGTTCGGGTTCAGCGGCATCATCTGGAACCGCGTCTTGAACTGCATGAAGCACGGCAGCCCAAGGCCGACGCAGTCCGCGCAGGCATAGCCGCCGAGCACGGGCGTCTGTTCTACGTTCTCTAGATCGTTCATTAGACGCTTGCGGATGCAACGGCCGCCGACCACCCTGTTACCACCATTGCTCAGGATCTCGTTGAAGTCGATTGAGTCGTCAATTGCAAGGGCGTCAAAGAAATCGTCGAAGAGGGTGGCAAACACCATTACCATTTCCACACGGTTCGGGCCGCTCCTGCTATCATTGCTCGTGTCCTCGATCACGGCATCCACTCTGGTGGCGAAGCTCTGGCGATTCGCCAAACTGACGGCGTTCTTGTTGCCATGGTTTAGTGAAGCAGACCTGCGAGTAACCATCTGCTTATCGTCTGTCCTACTCGTTGGTCAGCCTCGTGCGTACTCAGTATGCTTGTGCTGAGTCACCTAGACCCGCTGGCCCCAGACGCTCTAAGCATCGTATTCGCCCTCCGGAGCTCTGCTACCTTCTCCTTCTCACCGGCCAGCGCTCGCTCGAGCCTCCTACAATTGGACTCCGACTCTCTCCGCGCGGTAGCTTCGAGCTTCGCTGTGGCGCGCAGAGACTTGAGTTCGTCCGCGTCTTTGGCCGTCTCCGGTGCAGTCGCCCGCTCGACGTCCGCCCGCTGCAGGTCCAGCACTTCGGTCTTCGCTTCCTCCAGCTGCCTTGCCAGCACATTCACCCGAGCGATCTCGATCTCTGCTTGAGCTCGCAACTTGCTCTCACGGTCCCAACAGTCGCCGTGATATACCAATTCGGCTTCCAACTGCGCTGCCTTCGCCCGCTCTATTGTCTTTGCGCGCGACGCCTCTGCCTCAGCACCTACGAATCCCGCACAGCGCGCAGTCAGCACCGCGTTCTCGTCGCGTAGGGACCTCACCGCATCGTCGCAGTCATTGTGCCGCGCCAATGTTGTCCGAATGCCGGTGGATTCCTTGCGCTCATTGGCTAGCATTTGCGAGAGCTCCTTGCCCTCGGCCAGTGCGGTACGCAATGCTTTGGCCTGATCAGCACAGGTTTGATGCTGGGCCAGAATGCCTTGCAGCTGCAGGACCTCCGCCTGTTTCGCGGCCCGCTCCTCTGTCAGCTTCTTGACTTCCGCCTCATGTGTCTGGCATCGATGAGAGTCCTCGGCGACTCGGGCCTGCAATGCGGCGGCGACTCGCTCGCAGTCGTCGTGCTTCGCCAGCGTCCCTCGGAGCTGTAACACCTCCGCTTGCTTTGTGGCGAGGTCTTGCGTCGCCCTCTGGGCCTCCGTAATGAGCGCTTCACACCGGGCTTCCAGGTCCGAGATGGCGCTTTCGAGATTGAACACGTTTCTCTCGGCCTCTATGAATCGCTCAAGGTACTTCTGGGCATGGCTTGGGTGCGCCATGCTCATGTGGCTAGCCGAAGGGCACGGAGGGTTGATGCCAGTGGTGGCAATGGTGAGCTATGGTATAGCAACAACGTGAGGAGAGTGAAGTCGGATGCGCTGGATCTGGGTGTCGTACGCGTGAAACGATGCTCGCCCGATCGCACCTTCCAATCTGGTTGTTGATCAAAACAACGCGCTCACCGGTCCGGCGAACTCAGAGCAGACCTTCCGATCTTCCTCGACCACCTTGCTTGTACCCCGACGCAACACATCGAGCTCAATTCAACCGCCAGCTCACTCCCAAGGTCGACGCCCAAGTGAAGCGATCGCCGCTCATGGCCACTCAATGCCAATGGTGTCGCCCACTTCACGTGTTGAGCCAGTGCCTGATCTCGAATCCAGTCTCGACTTTCTTCACGCGATCCTGCCCATGCAGCGGGAGCAGGAGAAGCTCACCACCGGACCCATCGCCGCAGTCGTACCACGTGAAGCACGGCCATCCGTGGGCTACACAATCTCGACAGGCAGCCTTGCCTTTCGCATCCCGGCGCCATAGGGTCCTGCCGCCACACAGCTGCACACCTTCGGACAGTTCCTTGCCTCCGCATAGCTTCTTGGTGACGCACTGTGGAAGGGATGACTTCTTGGCCTTCTTGAGCAAGTCGTATTGCCTGGCACCGCAGGGATTAGCGTGATGACTTGGAGTCAACGGCCTCCTTCACTTACCAGTACTGCCCCGCGACCTCCTCCCACATGTCTCGGACCACCTGTATACTTTCCCATAGCTCCCCGGCCACTCCTTTCAGGTCGTCGTCCGAGAACCCACCGGGCCGACCTCCCGCTTTCCAAGTCGTTGCGGCGTTGAACGCAAATGGGGGAATGAGGTACTCGCCGTCAGCGGCAATGTCCGCCCGTCCAACGTCGTCAAGCTCTGACAAGCTCGCACCGTTCCTGCATCGCTTGCCTGCGGGAGTTGGGCACCCTGACGATTGCAGTCGCAGATCTGCCAGCTCTTGTGCCGGGATGTGTTCGTCAATATCACCCTCGATCGACTGTCCATCAATGTCATCCTCAATCGACTGGTCATCAATATCATCCTCGCTCGACTCTTCATCGATCACGCGCTTCCGCTTTCGTGGCGTGGCTGGAAGCCTTGGAGGCATACGAGGCCGCGGGGACGAAGCGGCGACTGCTCGTCTTGATTCTGCGATTGGTACTCGTGATGAGACAGGGTGCGAATTCGAGGTCTTCTTTCGTTGCGGTACCGCCTGTGTCCGCACCACTGGGGCTGAGGACTCGCGTTCCGGCGCTGGCTCCTCGTCATCTTGATCGCGCTCGTAGTGGTCCTTCCAGGCTGCTGACTCGCCCTGCGATCTTGCAAGCTCCCGGTTGGCGGCAGCGAGCTGCTTTGTCAAGTTCCCGGCACGCGCCTTCGCTTCTTGGCACTCCGCTCACGAACGTGCGAGAGCTAGTGATGGCACACATGTTTGCGTTGTGGAACCCTCCTTGAGCTGCTGCCGAAGTTGACGCTCAACCTTGGTTGATCGTGCGAGGGCTGCCTCATGCTCTGCTTTCAGCGCGGCCGCTTGGTTCATACGCAGGACACGGTCTGTCCGGAGGGTCTCGGATTCGCGAAGAGATGCGTCCAGACGATCCTCGATCACAGCATTGTGAGATCTGGCGGTGGCGAGCGTCTCGCTTTGTTCCGCGAGCTGGTATTGCAACTCCGAGACAAGCTGCGAGCTGGTGCTCAGTCGTTGGTTCAAGTCGTCGACGGTCCTGGTCACCTCGGAGATCTGCTTCTTCTGCTCTTGAGCGAGTGACCGCCAGTCCATCGCTGCGGCCGATGGCGGGAAAGCTGATCACTGAGGCCGTGATAGATGCTGTGCAGTTGTCGCTGATGGTCCACGCCGGCCGGCGAGGAATGGCGTTGATGCTGTCAAATGTGCGATCATCATGTATTAGCTAGTTTCGTGTTAATAGTACTCAACATCTCAGCACGCCTTGACGTAATCGAGTTTGTCTCCGACCTTGTGTTCAGTCATTGTTATTGGCGGCGCCGAAACACAGTCGATTAGCTCTACTTACAGTGAGCTTAAGTTGTGGTGAGCTATACAGATGACGTTTTGCTTCGCCACTCGCAGTCAGCTGCGCCAAAACAGGAAGGAGCGCAGCATACCGTCACCCTTCAGCCGCGAATTGATCCTTGAGACTCTTCGGCAGCGCCAGCATCGACTTCTCAGCCTCTGACCGCGCAGCATCCGCCTCTCGAGTAGCACCGCACAGCGCCAGCGTATCCCCGAACATCTTGTCCGCCACGGCTTGCCACAGCTTACTCCCGACAGTCTTCGCCAGCGTTCTGCTGGCTCGAGCAGACTTGACAGCTTGCTCGCCCACGATCTGCTTGAAGAACATGTGCGTCATCAGGTTCATCGTGATGCACAGCAGCTGGTTGTTCGTGACGGCTTTCCCGGCCGCGACCGCGACCTGCAGGTCCTGCTTGAGCTTCAACATCGCCGTGCTGGGGTCGCGAGTGGCTGCCTTAATCACGTAGTACGCTGCGACCACGGACTTGTTGGCATGCGCCCCAACGTATGGGAAGATTTCAGCAAGCAGTGCGTCAGCCTGCTCTTGTTTCCCCAGGTGCTGCATGATTTGAATCCGATTGAGGCATGCGACAGCTTGCAGGTCCTTGAGCGCACTGCTCTCCTTGCTCTTGATGCTGTATACCAGCTCGTGGGATCCGTACAGAACTTCGGCTTCTTCCAGATTACCGATGCCTTGTTTGCAGGCAGCGTGCAGGTAGACAATCAGACTCTTCGTGAACAGATCCAGAGCCACTTGACCCTCCGTCGTAACGCTCTCGAGATCCCGCAAAGCTTTGCCTGCCGAGGGCCAGTCTGACTGTGCGCAGTGAGCTGCGATAATCTGCAATCGCGCGACCACGGTCATCGAGGTCTGCCAGTCTGCATGCTGGCCCGCGGTGGACAGAGAGCGAACAACGTCGCCAGAGTCGAGAGCGATCATCTTCAGTCCTTCGATCAGATACCCTTCGACTTTGTGGTCACCTTTGGGATGATATGCGCGAGCGACACCGCCCAGCAAGAATCCGAGTGCGTACAGCTGATTCTGGTGGAGCCAGTCGAACGTCAATGCCAACGTGCCATCGGCGGTCGTGGCCATCACGCCAGCGGTGTCTGCGCCAATGTCAGGGCTCCCGGCTCTCCCAAGCTCGACCAGGAATGCCGTGCTCCGCGGGTCCCACGCCTTCTCGCGCGTAGTCGCGTCTATGTTTTCCTGCATCTGCTGCATCTTCTGCACGATGCGATCCGGTATGAACTGCATGAGAGCACAGACCAGATCGAGGCAGTCCACTGCGGCGCGAAGTTGAGGGAGCCGCTGAGACTCTGGGCTGAGCTGGTGCATCCGTGCCGCCGCGAGCGCTCTCTGGGCAAGCTCGACGGCGTCCGTGGCGGTGGACTGCAGATGCAGCATCGCTTCCAGGGCAGCAGCGACGATCTGGACCGCGACATGCCGCTGACCCTCAGCGATGGATGTGATCGCAGAAAGCTGCTTCAGCACAGCAGCACACTCCGTAGGTCCAGGCACCTGCAGGCCGAACGAGACGCGCAGGAAGCGGAACGTGTATATCCAGGGACTGAGCTTCAGCGCTTCCACTTCGGTTATGAGCTTCTCGACTGCCTTTGCCGCAGCCTTGGGCTTGTCCTTTGCCATCACCCTGACAAGTAAGTGGTGCATCGCGTACTTCAGGTCGCTCAGTCTACTGCGCTCGCAGAGCGCGATGCCTTTGCTGAGTATCTCTTCAGCTTTGTCTGAGTTCTCGGTCTCTTCGTGGAGCAGCGTGGCGTATCGCAGGCGGATACGAGCCTCCTTGCGCGGATCCATCTGTCGGTAATTCTGCAGCACCGACTCCAAACAGCCGAGGGCGGTGCTCATGAGCCGGTGATAGAGCTCTAAGTCATCGTCATCAAGGCCGGAAGCAGTGAGCGACGAGCTCATAGCATAAGCGGCTGCGACATGCTCGTCTGCGAGCGAAAGCAGAACACCATGATAGTCCACATCAGGTGCTGGCGTCAGTGGTACTTGCGAAGGTCGCAGCGCAGTCAGTGGTACAGACTGCACGGTCGCTTGCTTCGAGGGCTGGGCGGTGGATGACTTCTCAGCCTTCGCCGGGTGGCGGACTGCAATCGTTTCGCCACTGTTCGAACGACGCCGCTTGGTTGCGCGAGGCATGTCGAACGGCGGAGACTCGTTTGCGTTGCGTTGCACCGGTATCTGGACGTGGGCAACAGTGCGATGCTGCGGTGTCGGTGCTGCAGGAGCAGGAAGATCAGGACGTGACGTCTGATGAGCGCCGTGAGGTGGCCGGACAGGAGTAACGTGTCGTGGAGCGTGCGTCGGACGTTCAGAAGGCAAGGCCTGGCAGCTTGGACTGGGCGGTGCGGCACGCGTTGGGTCTGACGGTCGTTGTGTTACGACTGACGGCACGACTCGCTGCGTGCTTGGCCGATGTTGACCCTGGGGATTATGCGCCTCGGAGTACGACTGCCTCGAAGCCAGATGATTCGGAGGGCCGGGATGCTGCAGGGTCGGGCTGGGCTGATAGTACCCCCGAGATGGTACTTGCTGCGACTGTTGCGGCTGGTAGTACTGTTGCGGCTGCTGATACGGGTACTGCTGCTGCACCGGCAAGGCCCAGGGCTGCGTTCCATACGATGTCGGGTACGACAGCTGGTATTGCTCGTACTGAGTCGGGCGCTGTTGGTACATCTGTGGTTGCGATTGCGTCCGGTAGACGTCAGGTGGAGTTGGATTAGGCTGCAGCGAGTGTTGAACGTTCCTTCCGTCTGGTTGCATTGGCCTCACACCAGGGACCGCACCAACATGTTGCCCGCCAGGATACTGGCTGTGACCCTGATGAGAAGCATGCTCGCTGCCTGGCACACGAGGGTCGTACGGCATCTTGATCGTGGGCCAGGTTCGCGCCTCTCACCGAATTACCTCGCAATCCTCATCTCGTGGCAGCGTCGCGTCCCGCGGTCGACACATGTACTGCCGGCTCCAATATCAGAACCCAGGCGTATGCATGTCTTATACGCGCTTCGCGTGAGCGATCATGTTCACTGGCGCGCGCCAGAAATCGTGTCGTACCAGCGCTTTAGACATTCAGTATACGCACCACCTTCACCACACTTCCTGATCGGTCTTTGGATATCGACCGCCGACTATAATATATGCGACGTTCTCAGCCGGAGATGACATCTATAGCATCTGGAGCCTTCACCTGGTGGCCTGGCGCCTGCACCACGACCTTCACCCACTCCAATGACCCCCTCGTCCTGCCCACCAAATCCGGACCCAAACGAGCGCTCCCCGAGCTGGTCAAGGACATCACACCGCCCTGCAACCTCAACCCGCTTCTGTTCAACGGCCATCTTCAGACGGCATGGACGGCCGTCAAGTCCGATGGCCCGCCGGTGCACTACAAGCGCCGCACGTTCGAGTCTGAGAGCCGTGGCTTCGACGGGCACTTTGCTGTGGACTTTGTCGTTGCTCCACCCAAACCTGCGGACAAGCTCGCAGAGGACGGTAGCGTTGAAGACGAGGGGTTGAGGGAGGATCCGCAGGGCGTGGGCCACACTTCGCTTCCTCCCAGGACTACGTACTTGACTGACAAGGAGTTCGAGTCGCTGGGCTCGGAGGATGAGAAGCCGCTTCTGATCACTTTGCATGGGCTGTCTGGCGGCTCGTATGAGGTCTATCTACGACACGTCCTCGCTCCACTCATTGCGCAGACGAAAGACGACTCCAGCCTTGGCCTGACCGGTGGCGAGTGGGAGTGCCTAGTAGTGAACAGTCGAGGCTGCGCCGGCAGCAAGATCACCAATAGCGTTCTCTACAACGCTCGGGCGACGTGGGATGTGCGGCAAGTGGTCAAGTGGTGCAGACAGAAATGGCCGCGCAGGAAGCTGTTCGGCATCGGCTATAGCTTGGGAGCGAATATCCTCACCAACGTATGTAGCCATAACGATCATTCCACTCGCCCAAATACCATTGCTGAGCTCCCCATCCTACAGTACGTCGGCGAAGAAGGCTCCGCATGCCTCCTTAGCGCCGCAGTCGTCGTCTCCAACCCCTGGAAACTCGAGGTCTCCTCCCTCGCTCTCCAGCGCTCATGGGTCGGCATGAACGTCTACAGTGCGGCGATGGGCAAGAACATGCGCGCGCTGTTCGACACGCACCGGGAGCAGATCTTGCAAAACAAGGCGATCAGCGAGGAGCGCATCCTCAAGCTCAAGTACCTGCATGAGTTCGACCGAGAGGTGCAATGCGCCACCTGGGGTTACCCGACAGAGGGTGCGTATTATCGGGATGCGAGCAGTGCTGATAGTGTGTTTGCGATACGGATCCCGTTCCTCGTTATACACGCCCGAGACGATCCGATCGCTCCCGACGAGGCGCTCCCGTACGAAGAGGCCAAGCAGAACCCGTACGTCGTGATCTGTGCGACGAGTGGGGGCGGGCACTTGAGCTGGTTTGAGCTCGGCGGCGGTCGGTGGCATGCTAAGCCTGTAAGCCGCGCTGAAGCATTCGTGCCGCTTCGTGGGCCGATGTGATAATTGACTGACAGTGTCTGCCAGGCTGTGGGGTTCCTCAACGCGATGGCGCGAGATATCGACTTCGATAACCTCGAGCCGCACGCGCTTCCGTTGCAGGGTCCACGGGGGGGCCATGAGACGCCGTTTGTGTTCGCCCCGATGCGGAGGAAGACTCATGTACCAGAGAGTGAGCAGTAGCCGGCGTCGCCAGTCCGAAGGATCGTGAGGCCCACCTTAGATAGACCGTAGACATAGAGCTTGTCTCGAAATTCGCGAATGGGCTCAACCGAAGGCAACCCTCTTCTTCGGCTTCTTCGACACCTTCTCTTCTGCTGTGTCCTCCGGCACTGCTGCAGTGCCATTTCGCCGTGCCTTCTTCTTCTCCTTGATTTCCTGCTTGCGCTCCTCGAATTTGTCCTTGTGCCCCTCCGCCCTCTTCTCCGCCTCCAGCCTCCTCGCCTCCCGAATCTCCTCCAGCTGGCGCGCGCGCATCATCTTGCTCTCAATGTTGCCCTCCTTCTCCGCCATGACGATGGCCAGTATTGCATTCATCTGGTCCTTGTCATCGCAGAAGACCTTGCCTTTCTTTGCATTGGGCCGCTTCTGCACGCCAGCTGGGAGGATGCCGTTGAGCTGCGGGACCTTGAGCTCCTTCTCGGTGTATCGCATGTGCGGCGGCTTCTTCTTGACAGAAGGTGTGCTCGACTTCGTCTTTAGCTGTGACGGTTTGGATGCCGGCTTGCTGCCCGGCTTCTTCGCCTTGAACGATGGGCCCGACTTCGATGGCGTCTTCGAACCACCGCTGCGCTTGTTAGGACCTTTGGACGAGCCCGTCTTGGGCTTCGACGTGGGCGCCATCTCGGCAATGTGTGTTGCAAATGGTATCTCGGGCGTGTCGCGTCGAGCTCGAGAATTCGTGATTGCTTGCGCGGAAAGGTTTCCGCGGCCACGAGACGAGGCTGGTCGTCATTAGGGAGCAGCATCTCTCCACTTCAAGGCCACTCACGCGACAGCCTACCGATCTCCATTACTCTCACGTACGACGCGAACACCACCAGAGGAAGGTCACTCACGATGTCAGATCTCTCAGGCCACCGACTGTTCAAATTCCCGAAGCCGCAATGGCTGAATAGCGCCAACACTCGCTCAGCAGGCGTCTAT
Organism: Teratosphaeriaceae sp. CCFEE 6253; assembly: GCA_033119285.1. Classification (NCBI taxonomy): domain Eukaryota; kingdom Fungi; phylum Ascomycota; class Dothideomycetes; order Mycosphaerellales; family Teratosphaeriaceae; species Teratosphaeriaceae sp. CCFEE 6253. The sequence goes on along the minus strand of JAWDJV010000141.1, from coordinate 16,706 downwards.
GCTGCTGGCGCTCTAGTACGCTCGCATTGCCCCAATCCTCCTTCACATCCTCGCTGACGACCGCCAGTTCTCCATCGCCGTCTTCGTGCTCATCGATGCGGCGACCTTCTCCAAATCCCACCTCAATGGCTCCACCTTCCACATGAACTTCGTCGATTGGGTCCCGGGCATCTTCTCCGTGCTGGGCATGCTGGTCATCAACAGCATTGACAAGAGTCGGCTCAGCGCAGACAACTTCTCCTACAGTGGTGATGGAGTGGCATGGAAGGCAAGGGTGGTGCTGTTCATGGGCTTTGCGGCGATGGCTGGTGGGCTAGCTGGAGGTGTCACGGTACTGGTGCTGAAGTATGTTGTGGCTGAGGCGAGCTGGCCGGCGTTGTGGTTTGGGGTGGCCAACGTGGCTGCGAATGCGTTGATCATGCTGAGGTAAGATGCAAACGTCCGGGCGGCCCCTTCATCCTGCTAACATTGGTGTAGCTCTGTTGTGCTTTGGGTGAGCCAGAATATGGAGGACGACTATACCTACAACCTTGCTTTGTGAGATACCTGGAGGACGACAAGCTAGGTAACCTTTTGTACACTTGTATTGCTGCGAACTCGACTGGCCACGTACCTCCGGTGTATCACATGTGAGACTAGTATCGGCCCTTTCTGCGCTCACTTGGCGATGCTCTCTTGACTTACCAGGAGTCTCCATAACGAGCACCAAGCTCCCAGCATCATTGGCCACCTTTGCATTCGAACAACGCCCTACTGACACAACGCGAGGTCGCACAAATGGACCACCGCCAACTTGCCGAAGGATACCGCGCCAGACTCAAAGCCGCCGAGAGTCGCATCTTCGATCTGGAGTGCCAAATCGCGGATGGAGAGAAAGGCCCGGCGAACGTGAAGATCGAAAACCATGGTGTATCATCACAGCAAGGCGACGTCAGGGCACTGGTCGCACAGATCCAGGAATTGCAGTCCGACGTTGATGTCTACAATCGCTGGCTCGATGAGCTGAAGGACGCCACGGGCTTGTCTGCGCCGGACGTCGTGATGGCACTCCGCGAAATGCGTGAGAAAACTGCCACCGCGCAGCGGCAGATGGAAGCCGCGAAGTCTACCGAAGCCTCTTTGCGCTCAGCGAACACAGCTCTTGTACAAGAGCTGCACGATACCAAGGCTTCTCTGCTTGCGGCGAACCCGTCCCTTATGCATCAACTGAACACGGTGCAGGCCACTGAGGCTCAGATCCGCGCGGCAAACGCCTCTCTCACGCAACAGATGGGAAACGCCAAGGTCACCGAGGCTTCTCTGCACGACAAGATCTTCATACAGACGCAGCAGCTGGAGAATGCAAGATCCATTGAGTATTCGCTGCGCACACAGGTCAAGAATCTCGAGGTTACTGTGGAGAAAGCAAAGAAGAATCAGGAAAGCGCCGAAAGCAAACGTGACAAGGCCATACAGCTGGCGAAGAAGCATGAGGTGGCTTTGTGGAGGGAGAAGAACTTGCAGTGAGCGGTCTCGACTCCTCACCAACGATTCCGGGGGTACGTGGCGCTGACTGAGCTAGGAATTTGCCGTTGCCTACAGGTGTCCCAAGCACCTCGACTCCGTTCGGCAAGCAGCCTGGCTACCCAAGTGAAGACAACGTAGAGGACCGCAACAAGGCCACGACTGCTGCACCGCAGATGCCGGCCAAGGGGTCCGGCGTCATGTACGTCAGCCACTCTGTGTACCTGTTGCGACAGCACTGACATTATGGGCTAGGAACAACGTTGCGACGTCTCCAGTCACTCCAAGTCCATACCCTCCGGCTGGGACGAAGCGGAGCCACGAAGACTCCGACGATCAAGGGTACAGCTTCCCTCCCACTCCGACAATTCAGTCAACAACACCATTCCAGCAGAGATTCAGTGGGTCTTGGTGCTAGGCCATAATCATGAGGAGAGCCATGGCGACAAGCTGAATGTGATCTCTGTTCAGTGCCGCGAACACTTGGCCATTTGGTCACGGCGGTGGGTAGGTAGAGGTCCCCGCGTGTGCAGCAGTGCACTCCGAGTGAAGCGTAGGGGGCTAGCAGGAGTGATGGGTACTTCCCAAATCACGCCACACGCTCGCAGAGGCCACATGCTTGAAGTCCCGCGCCTATTCCCTTCACTCTCACCTTGCGCCATGCGGCAGACAGGTTTGCTACCGAACATCACACTCACGAAGGCTCTGACAGACAGCTGCTACGATATGGATCACCGACAGTTGGCGGCGAAGTACGCCTCGCAGCTCAATGATGCATCTCGCAGGATCACAGATCTCGAGACCGCGGTCGCTGATAGCCAAGAGCTTGCTGCCAAAGCCAAAGCCGACCACAGGACGACGGTTGCTGAAGTAGCTCAGACGCAGAAGCAGGTGACGGAGCCCGACATTTTCTCAAGCAGTGATAAGGCACATGATGCGACACTCACAAGCCAGTTCGGATACCTCAGGCGGGCGGACAGAAGCACTTCCAAGTCGTTGTGGGAGACCGAGCAGGATAGAGACACTCTGAAAGAGCGACTCGACGAAGCGAATAAGATAAGCAGGCAGAAAATGGCCGCCCATGACTATCTGATGAAGGGGCTACAGCAGAAACTGGATCGCGAGAAGAAGCGGAGGCAAGCTCACGCCTAGGAGCATCATAGCAGCGTGGTTTACTGACCAGTGACAGGCTCGAGGCGGAGGCCTCACTTGAGCTGAGCAGCAAGCGGTGCAGGAGATGCGAGCCTGAGATCGTCGACCTCCGTGAGAACGACGGGCCGAGTGTCGAGCCCGACAAGGACAGCGTGGGAAACATCGACCTTGACGAGGATGACGTGGAGGATATGAACGACTTTGACGGCGAGGTGGGCAGTCTCTACACGAGTGACGTGGAAATTGATGGTTCCAGGTTCCGGCCATAACTCGGACGTCACCACTAGCACCCAGCAAGACGTGAGAACGTCAGGGGGGGTCGCGGGTCACTGCATCATCTTTCCTCCGTACTGGCCTCTCAGCTGAGCCTGCATTCGAGTGGAGGGCGACGTTGGTAGATGCAAAGGCCATCGGGTAAACCTGGACAGGCGATGGATTCACAAGACCCGCCACGTCTTGACGCTCGTGGAGATCTTGGATGGCTACTTGGTCAGAGGAGGACCACAAATCTGCCAGCTTGCTCACAATCCTTCCCATCTCACTACAGTCGTGATATATACATTCATATCTCATGAGCTTTATAAGGCGATGCCCAAATCTACGCCCTGCATCCAGTCTCCATGTCCAAGAACACCAGATACTTTTTCCAGTACACCCAAGCCACCAAGCGCCGTGCTGGACGGACCCCAATTGACCACTCCAGTAGCTTGCACCTCTAGAACGCATATGCAATGCCCGCCCCAAGCGCACCAAGAAGCGCAACATCGTACCCAATAGCAGCGGTCGGGACAGCCCAAGCGCTGGACGTGACACCCGTGGGTCCCGAACCAATGCGCGCCCCACCGCTCTCGACCGCCACACTGGTCACGGCGTTCGCAACAGCAGTCGCCGAAGGCACGCCGGTGGAGTTGGTGATCTCGAGGATGTTGTCCGACGTGCTGTTGAAGTTGGTCGGCGCCAGCGAGATCTCGTTCTTCGTCATGTCGTACACGACGTACGCGGAGCGGAGGAAGGTGTCGCCCAGCACGGGCGTGCTGCCGCTCGCGGGGCTGATGCCGATGATGCAGATCGGGTTGCCGCGCTGGTCCGAGCCGGCGACGATGACGAGCTCGTTCATGCCGACGCTGATGGTCGGCGTGGAGAAGGTGAAGTCGATCGTGGCGTCCGAGTTGGCCAGGTCGCAGTCGACGAAGGCGGCGCCCTGGCTCGAGTCGTACTGCGCGCCGACGTCATTGTAGATGCTCTGGACGATGTCATCCGGCAGGTACATGAGACTGCTGCCGGAGTCCAGCAGCGCCGGGGAGGCTATATTGTTGGCGATCGAGCCCGTCGTGCCGTTCGCGCCGACAGCGGTCAAGGCGATGATGAACTCGGCGTAGTAGCCTCGCGTCGGAATGACAGGCAGCGTCTCGAGAGAGCCGGTGAACTTGTCGGTATTGACACCCCCGAACAAGATGGACCCGGTCGAGGCATCGAGGTCGTTCAGCCATAAGCTGTAGGCGTTGCTGTTGATCTCGCCATTCTGCATCAGGTGTAGCGGTACATTGGGGTACGGATTGCCGCCGTTGTATTGCGTCGCGACCTCGTTAATCGGGTACCCAATACCAATGATGCCTTCCTGCGAGCTCGATGTGTATCCAATGCCGAACTGCTGATTGTCCAATGTTACGCCGCCAAATGCTAATGTATCTGAAGCATAGTCTCCTTCGGATCCGGAGCCATCCACGTATGTGATATTGAACTGACTGTCGATGTACTGATATGTCGATGAAGAATTCGGTGCATATGTTCCAGAAGCTGAGCAGGGGTTGCCTTGTACAGCGCACAACTGACTGCTGGCGACATTGACCCACAGGTCGCTACTGCCGGTGTCGATGTGTAAGCGCAGATTCTGCGCAGGTGTGCCGATCGAAGCATTCATGAAGTAGAGCGTTTCCTCGTTGTCCAGGTCCACTTCCACGGTGTTCGACTGCCGCTTTCGCATCCGTGCCCGATCTCTTGCGACTGGATTCTCGACATGCCGCCGTTGAATGTCATGTTGAACCACCCGCGGTGCAGTCCCATCTCGTCGCTCCAACAAATTTATCGCGTGGCCGGTCGATAGGATTGACGCCGCAGCGGCCAGTGTAGTGAACGTCCGCATGCTGGTTAATGAGTATGTTACAGTCGACACAGCGACCCGATTTTCTTGGAGCGGTACATATACAGTGCAAGGCAGACGATCAGATTATGAGTTTCCTCAACCAAGAGATGACGACGCCCGGGAGACGCAACCCAGGGAACGGGTGGCGCAGGCCCGGCTGAGTCCGCGGCCCAGAATAAGCTCTCAAGTGGCTGAGGACCGCGCATCTGATGTAAGCAGATGTTGGGCACAGCAGCGGGCGGGTGCACGGCACAGAGCAAAGTGGCGCCGCGGAGCGCGAGCAAGCGGGGACACGACGATCTGTCGACTGCGCGGACGGCGGATCATGATGGAGACCGAGATGATTGCGCAAGAGCCCAGGGACGAGGTTGAGATCGCCAACGCGCGGACGTGCAGATCCGCTAGTCGCTGCATGGTAGATCGTGGGGAGGATGCCGACTCGCCGGATATATGTACATGTGTCGTCGTGGAGACGTGAGCGAGTGCTGGTGCAAGCGCATGTATCGAGAGACGACGATTTTGATGCGACAACGGTGCTGGTGTGCGAGCTCACAAGATAGATCCACAATGTGCTTTTACCACTATGTTCAACATATACGGTCACCCGCGAGAGCACAAGCAGATTCCGGGAGTGCAGTCAGCCATGGCGTTGTCCGACCAGAAAAGGCCGATCGTGAGGAAGTAAATGGTATGAACAGACCGCCGCCTTCATCACGTCTCGTCGATTCCATTCTCCGCGATATTGGACCCTTGACACAAGCAAGCTTTGCCACGCTTGTGAAAGCATAGGACTGTGTTCCTTTGGGTTTGTATGCAGGACTACACAATAAGTACACACAGAGCATCGTCCGCGGGCTACGACTTGACGACGCGTGGGACCCCAAACAAGGCCTGGCATCGCATGGTCAGCTACAGTATGTGCGAATCCGCTCAAGACAAAGCAGGCGCATGCTGAACGCTACAAGATTCGCTCCAACCACTCGCGAGCACTATGTCGGCAGAAGGCGCTTGAAAGGGTGTGCTTCGGTATTGAACGTCCACTCGTCCAGGCTGATCACATCCGGGGCGCTGAAGATCTAATATGATAGATGAGAGTATCAGCAGATGGCTCAGAAAACACTCGGTGTGCACGGGACTACTGACCAGGTAGAAGTACTTCAGTGTCTCCGCCATCCAGAAGCTCTCCATGCTGTCAAACTGCGTCGTGCCGCCCGTGGTCCCCCGCGCGAGCTCCTCGGCTGAGAAGGATATATCCGAGAGCGCGGCATTCGCCAGCTGCGTGGTCGTCGCATTCGTGATCGCGGCGAACATGTCCCACGCCGCATCCTGCAGGTACTGCTCGCCGGTGATGCGGTACAGGATGAACACCGACTCGATGGCTTCCGGCCGCAGGATGTATCGTCGATCGGGTAGATCCGTAAAGCCCTTGGGTAGGCGGAAGTCCTTGATCAGCTCGTCCACGTCCGGCTTCTCGCTGTGTCGGTTCTTGACTTCCTGCCGCCACTTCTCTTCGTCCCAGTGGCACGCGGCGCGAGTGTCGCAGGGAACCATGTTGAAGACTTCCGGCATAATGCCCAAAGGCAGTGCTTTATACGCCCAGATACAGCCGTCTGTCAGCTTCTTACCGATCTCGACATGCGAGGGCTCCTTGAAAAGCTTGCCGCCGAGTGCGAACATGCCGCCGGTGAAGCACGCGAGATGTTGGCCTTGCGGGTCCAGGCGGGCGAGATCCTTGCTGGACGCGCGCACATTGCCCGAGATGAGGATATCGGCGCTGTCCGGCGTCATGGGCCGCCACAGATTGTGCTGGATGGCCGTCGCCATGCTGCCGTCGTACAGCTTCTTGTACACCGGCTCCAAGCCGCCCAGCAAAGCGTACATCTTCGGGAAGTACTCGTACAGCGAGTCGGACATGGCGGACAGCGTGAAGAACGTGTCTTCGGTGAGCTCTGCAGACTTCGCATTGACCACTACGGGCCACATACCGGGCAGATGCGTCTTCTCCTGCTGTGCGTCAAAGAGCCTTGTGATGCGGTCCACAGCGTCGTACCACTTCATGTCGCCCGTGACCTGCGACAGCCTAGTGAACTCCATGGTGAGCGAACCGATCTCCGCAACGAGAACCACAGGGTCAGCCTCTTGCTTCCCCTTCATTGCCTCCTGCGGCTTCCATCGGGTGATTGGGAGGCGATTCGGCGTGTCGAACGCTTTGATCAGCATCTCGCCAAACTGCTTGGCCATGTCTAGCAGTCTCGCGTCGCCACTGACATCGTACGCCGCAAGGAAGCCGCCCAGATGTCTGATTGTCGTCTCGAAGACATTGATGATCTCCGTTGTCGAGACGCTCAGATCGATCTCGAGGGCCTTGGTGACGGCTTCCTCGAACTCGCTCTTCATGCCCATGATCCAGAGGGTGTCGAGATTGTCGACCAGGTTCGCTGCCCAGCCACCAAAGCCATCGCGGGCTCCGCCCGTCAGAGGGGCGAGCTCATCGTGGCCCCAGGCGTGCTCCTTGTAGGCCTGCCAGCATCGTTCGAAAGACCGCTTGACGGCGGCCAACCTCTCCTTTCGCTTGGCAGCGTGCTCGGTAGACTCAGGTGGGAAGCTGAACTGCACCTGGGGCAGCTTCTGGGGCGTTCCAGTGGGCAGTCGCACGAGCGGAAGTGGCGCTGGGAAGTCAGTGGGCACTGAACTCCACCTGAAGCGGCCATCTATTGATTGCTTCTCTGGCGATGCTCCAGGGCTGGAGGCCAATGGGACTTGTGTTCCGAAGTGATACTTCGCCTGTGACACAAGAGGCTCGTGGAAGTAACCGCCTAGGATCAGGATGAACGCCGCCAGGGCCACAAAGACCGCATACCTTCGGAGTGAGATCATGGCTACCAGGTAAGGGCGGATGCGGTGCCGAATCACCTCATGGCTCTCAGGGTAGCTCAAACGGACGGTGCGCCTCTTCCTGCCGTCTACAGTGCAATGTGCTCCCCCCGATCAGGTGTATGTGCAATTTCCGGGCGCTACGGGGTTACAGCCGTGCGTATGCCAATCAAGGGAAAGATCAGCCTTGAAGCGGCTAGAGGATCTGATCTCCCCGGTGCGGAAGGCCCGTCCCTATCTCCAAGCGGAGCGGAGATCTTGGCCGGCTGCACCACCCGTTGAAAGAGGGCGGTGATTCGTCATGTGGAGTCATTGTAGTGGTTCTCTGGCGATGGCGGCAGTACCTGTACGTCCTTCGCAGCCAGCACTCGCTATCCTTTATCGTACGACTGAGTCCCACCGAGCTTGTCTTGTTCGACACACCCATCGCGATACAAATGGTGTTTGATTTCGAACGTTCGGTGATGTGACAGGCCAGAGCTCGGTAGCGTAGAATTTCGTCGCGTCTCCCGGATCGCGTTCCAACACGGGAGTGGCACGAACAACGATCATCCCCAATAGCTGCGGCGATGGCACGAGCAGAGTCCTCGAAGGATGCTGGAAGTAACGGTGTCAAAGCGCATGCCAATGGCACACCAACAAACTACGAGCTGCCTTGGTACGCTCCTCTCCGTTCGCCAGCAAGTCACACACTGATCGCATGCCAGGGTGGAGAAGTACCGCCCAGTCTTCCTCGATGACATTGTCGGCAACACCGAAACCATCGAGCGCCTCAAAATCATCGCCAAAGATGGCAACATGCCCCACCTCATCATCAGCGGTATGCCCGGGATCGGCAAGACCACCTCCATCCTCTGCCTGGCCCGCCAGCTCCTGGGCGACGCGTACAAGGAGGCGGTGCTCGAGCTCAACGCCTCAGATGAGCGCGGCATAGACGTCGTGCGGAACAGGATCAAGGGGTTTGCGCAGAAGAAAGTCACGCTACCTGGCGGCAGGCAGAAGATTGTGATACTGGACGAGGCGGACAGCATGACGTCGGGCGCGCAGCAAGCACTGCGGCGGACGATGGAGATCTACTCGGGGACCACGCGGTTCGCCTTCGCCTGCAACCAGAGCAACAAGATTATCGAGCCCTTGCAATCCCGTTGCGCTATCCTGCGCTACGCGCGCCTCACAGACGCTCAGGTCGTGAAACGGCTATACCAGATCTGCAAGGCGGAGAACGTAGAGTACAGCGATGACGGTATTGCGGCGCTGGTCTTCAGTGCTGAAGGCGACATGCGGCAGGCGATCAACAATCTGCAGTCCACGTCTGCCGGTTTTGGCTTCGTGAGCGGCGACAACGTCTTCAAAGTCGTCGACAGCCCGCACCCGGTGAAAGTGCAGGCGATGCTGAAGAGTTGCCAAGATCAGAAAGTCGACGATGCGCTGGACTCGCTCAAGGAGCTCTGGGGGCTGGGGTACTCGTCGCACGATATCATCACCACGATGTTCCGGGTCACGAAGAACTTGCCCAGTCTGTCTGAGCATAGCAAGCTGGAGTTTGTGAAGGTGATTGGGTTCACGCATATGAGAATTCTAGAAGGGGTGCAGACATATCTGCAGCTTGCTGGGTGCGTGGCGAAGCTGTGCAAGCTCAATATGAAGCCGCAGCTCTTTGCTGTGCCGAAGTAGACTGCAGTGCACAGCGCAGTGGACGTAGTGGTTGTGGCTTAGCAAGGCGTTGGTGGTTGTACTTTATTGCAAGACCTATTTATGCATACGCACAATGACCATGCCATACGTGTATGCAGATGTGTGTGAAGTGCTTCGTACATTTATAGGTCTTGCAATAAAGTACCACTTCACACACACCTGCATACACGTATGGCATGGTCATTGTGCATATGCATAAATACTTCAGATTTCACCTGCGTGTCGTCCGGCAGTCGGTGCCGAGCGTCAATCGCGTATCATCGGCTGCCTACCATACATCGATCGTATCGCATACTCACCTACGAAGAGCCTCTACCACAATCTCGGGGCGTGCAAGTCTGTCACATAACTCGCCTCCAACACTGGTGGTCTCACGCGAGTAGCGGCGCCTCTGCGCGACCGCTGGGCCCGGGGGATGCTCTGTCAATGCCCTAGACTCACGCCGCTTCAGTCGCGCTTCGTCGCATCCTTTGGCACACTGCTATTGCTGGGCTTGATCTTCTGGACGTTGTCAAACCCACATCTCGCGTACGCGGCGGAGCTGGGCGAAGATGGAAGCGGGCAGGTCAGAGGAGGGGAGGATCACAATTGGCATCGGATACAGGAGCAGAGACTGCGGGAGGATGGCATAGTCGCCGACGAGGGCGAAACGGGGGATGGACTCTTGGGGATCAGACAGGCGGCAGCGACGGCCACGGCCATCTCCGCCAATAATGCGCCCAACCAACTGAACATCCAGCCAGGCAATACCACCCTCTGGGTTTATTCAAACGACTTATTGCGAGATCCATCCACGCCGACAGGCCCAGGTCTGCCGGTCGACCCTGTCGAGAAGCGCGGGGCGGAGGACGAGCATCGCGATCTGAGGAAGCGCCAGGACAGCAGTGAGACGAGGACTATATTCATCTCCGTCAATACCTGCTTGCAACCGACTTGGAACGGCACGAGCGTGCAGACCGTTGCGCCGCCGCAGTTGACACTATACGTTTCATCTCAGACTGGCAATGAGGACATTGGCCCTGGTGGGCGGTCGCAGATTGTGCAGCCGCTGTCGGAAGGCTTCGCGAACGTGTCTCTGACCGCGAGTGGAACGTGGTACGTCGCTGTCCATGCGCCAGAGCTGCCGGATGGCTTCGTAGGGGTCTGGAACTACGAGCTCGCAGTCTCGCACGACGCCTACTACCACAGTGCTCCTCAATCGGACCCGCCGGATCCGTTCCTGTTTCTTGTCGACACAGATGTCAGCTCCGCACTGCTGGTGACGAACAACCTTACCCAGACCAACGCGTCTTCGCCCATCTTCCAGAGGTGGATGGAGCTGAGCACTCCGTACACTCTGTTCGCAGCCAATGTCAACCATACGAGGATGATGGGCCTCACGAGCTCATATTGCGGCTGGGAGAACAACAACCAGATTGCCGCGAGCCAGGAAGATGCTGAAGGTGCGGAGAGTGGCGTGCAGATGGGCATGATCACTCGCGGCCTTGGTAACAAGCCCAAGGAGCAATTCTATGTCACAAACCTCAACAGCTCGAGCAGCTACACCGGTGTTCTCGCCCAGCCGGGCAATTCCACGCAATCTGGAGCCGGCGTGGTTGGCGGCGGTGGCAAAATCTATGCGCCCGTGTCGTGGTCGACAAAGTCTGACGGTAACTGCGCCCTCATGTTCAACTTGACCTTCTGCGATGAGGTGGCGTATGCGGTGCCTAGTAACCCACAGAGCTTCACCATCGATCAGCTGCGAGCCGAGTACAACAACTACACTGAGACTTACTACCAGAACTTCAATTACAGCCTCCAGCAGATCCCCTGCAACACCACTTCCGATGCACAGTACTCGACCGTCAGGAACTGCACCGACTGCGCGGCAGCTTACAAGCAATGGCTCTGCGCCGTCTCCATCCCGCGCTGCGAGGACTTCACGAACCCAGCCTCGTACCTCCAGAAACGCAACATGGGCCAGCCCTACCTCAACAATCAGTCCATGATCTCGCCCGAGATCCTCAACCAGCAGTATATCCCCATGGACCGCGCTCCAACCCTGAAGGGCAGTCCGGCATACAACCAAACCTACATCTCCTCCCTCGCCACCAGGAGCTCCCGCAACCCGGAGCTCATCGACAACATCATCCGACCCGGGCCTTACAAAGAGCTCCTCCCCTGCGAAGACCTCTGCTATAGCCTCGTGCAGTCCTGCCCCGCGAGCTTCGGCTTCGCGTGCCCGTACCCCGGCCGCGGGCTCGAGGCAGGCTACGGCGTGCGCAGTAAGAACGGGACCCTGACGTGCAGCTTCCTGGGCGCGATCTACGATGTGAATGCTGCGGCGGATTACACGGCGCCGGTCATCGAGGCGCTGTTCATCGCGGCGGCGGTCGCGATGGTGGTGGGTGTGGCTTAGTATGCCACGAAGGGGTGGCGGAGGCAGGGGTTCCGGAGGACGTTGAGGGTGCAGATGAGCCTGAATGGGTTGCGGGAGAAAGCTGTTGGGCGCCAGGAGTGAGGGAGGAGGTCGCGGGGTCCCTGAGCCGGGCCTGAAGTTAGGAAAGCTCATCGAGACTTGCGCTAGCGAAATAACGGGCCGACGCGGGCGTCTCCGTCCCCTGCTGCCTGGAATCTTCCTATAAAGAGCTGTGCTTGCTGCGCACCGAATTCTGGCAACCTCTCGTTTGCAACATTTCGGAGAACAACATTCTTTCACGGACACACTCGTACAGCATTCATACATAAGCGCACCGCCTCCACCCATCTTACGCTTCTTGTGTATCAATACATACCAAGCACACAGATATATACACACCCCTCCCTCAACCTCTTCCAAGCAACACCCCTCGCAGCGCAATGTCTGCCAACGAGGCCGAGAGCATGGATGGTAAGACCTTCAGCAGCCCAGCATATTCGCAGTACTGACGCACAAGCAGTCGACCGCGAGTCATCGGGGCTGTCGTCTCCGCCGCGCGATGCAGAGTCTCCAGAGCCCACCGACATCTTCGTCCAGCAGTCCGAGAGCGATCGAGGTAAGTTATCTTGAAGCATGATTGCTTGCCTTTGGCACTGGAGCTTACTGACGCCAATACAGCGCAACTCCGCCTGATCGCGAAGTACGGCTCGATCGAGGCAGTCGACGAGGAGAAGGTGCGTCGCCGGCACACGTACTACGACCAGTACGTGGCGTACAAGGAGCAGACCGCAGAGAACCAGCTGGTGGGTGAGCACGTCCGGGACAGGAATGCGATCTGGAATCAGGTTCGTGCCCAAAAGGAGGACGAGCTGAAGGCCGCGCGCGCACGGGTCCAGGAGCTCGAGCACGAGCTCGAGGTGAACGGGCAAGCGCAGGCGGCTTTCAACGCCGGGCCACTTGCGCCGAAGGCAGCGGCCTGGGACGGGCTGAAGGAGGTGGTGGAGAAGTGGGAGGGCTTTTTCGCCCTCAAGGTCGATGAGGTGCCGACCTGACCTCGGTGTGCGCCTTTGTGTGCGTTGATGCGATTGTTTCCGTAAAGTCATGCTCGTACTGCGTACGAGGTACCAACAGACTCACCGCACATCCTTGACCTCGCACTGCGTCCCCATTGAGATCGACTGTGTTACAACAGGCCCAAGTGTAAAAGCTGACTCCCAAGATCCCGGTGGACCTCACGCAGGAGCTTGCAGAGTAGTTGAGCCTTCTCAGTATGTTGCTGCCACATCTGCTCAACCACGGAAGTACATATGGGCGCTGGACACTATCGATCGAAACGTATCGAGACAGTATTGTAACGTATGCGCATCCTTGCCTCCCAGGACCGTGATCTGCTGCCTGGCATCGACTCTGGCCGTGGCATAATAATTGATCCAATCTATCGCAAGTCGCAAAGCTGCTCCGCGGAGTCTACCCAGATCTGATTACGTGAAGACAGCCAAAGCATTGCGGCTCTCGGTGAGCGGCCACAGCATCTTGTAGAAGCCGAACGCTCCAGCAAAGATCAGCACATAATAGATCACAGTCCATCCCACGCCCACATTCGCTGGCCCCACTGATCGAGCCTGCGCCGTCTTCGTTTCATCCTCATCATGACCCTGCATCAGGCTATTGCCCACCTTGACTGCGCCATCCGAGCCCTCATCGCGCTTGCCCTGAGCCACGTCCGGCGTGATGTCCTCGTAATCCGCGGCGAACTGACCCACGCGGCCCCAGACTCGTGGAATGCCCATCCAGTTGCAGAAGCTGTGCGCGAGCATCACGGCCCAGATGTTGCCCGTGCGCAAGTACACGAAGGCGGCGAAGAAGCCGAAGAGCGAGGTGTACGTGAGCTGGAAGAGACTGCGGAGGATGCCGCTGATCCACACAGGCAAGGGCGGGAGCCGTCGGCCTTGAGGCGTGCGAGACTGCAGGAACTCGACCAGGTGATGTACGTGCGCCAGGCCGAAGATGAGTGGCGTCACGAAGACGATGCGGGTTGAGTGCACCTCTGCCAGCAGGTAGACAGAGATGGTCAAGGCGCGGAAGACGAGCTCTTCGCTTGCGGGTGCAATGACGAGGTTGCGGTAGCCGATCCAGTTGTCGAAGAGTGCCCCCTTCAGCATGGAGAAGGAGAGAGCACGCCACACACTGTCTACGATGAAGGACTCGTACAGTGGACCCGCGAAGAGGATCGCCACGAGACCAGTCACTCTGGCAATATCGATGGGATCGACCGGCCAGATCCCGAGGAGGCGGACGACATCCTGAGGGTTGGCGTGGCCGTACATGGCGAGCACGTAGACGGTGGCTACCGTGCAAGATAGGCAGGTGAGACCCACGGCGCGCACACGAGCTCGGATGACGGCGGGTGCATCGCGAGATTGGAGTGATGTGCTACGCAAAGTGGGCGATAGGTAGAACGGTGCTACGTAGACGACCGTGTACAGGACCGCGCAGAGTAGTGCAGTCTGTGGCGTGATTAGGGGGGGTGCGGGGGCTGTCTTGCGTCAGTGTGGCTGCTATTGCCTTCAGGGTGTCCGTAGGGGGTTCATCCGAGACCATACTTACCGTCTTGTTTGGTGTAGTACTTCCGGATCTTGTCGGCAAGTGACGAGCCTGCATGCACTGGATGTGGTGCCATGGCGTTCGTGCAGCTGTTGTCGGACGTCGTCGATCGGACGGTTGCCAAGCGTGAAGTCAACTTACGAGTCGCGTCAATCTCGCGTCAGACGAAAAGATGGCACATTCCATCATCATCATCAACAGGGCAGTAGCTCATGTGAACAGCAAAGTGATGATGAGGACACCCTTCCTACATCGCCCGCTCGACAGTGATATTTCGCTCTGCGTGTATCGATACACCGGCGCCCTCAACCCCAGTGCTTGCATCGATTGGCGCACGCGACGCGTCGCCAGCCAATTTCCACGCACCCCTGCTTTCGCGCGCGCTCGTGCCATCCTATCATCTATCGGTCTGCCCAAGAGGACCATGGCGTCAAGGCCGTGACCATGGCTGGTCGGCCCTCCCGAGGTAAGAGTACGCTCGCGCATTCCTCCTCACCTTCATGCATCATCGTCTGCTGCGTACATAATTCCACGGGCTCGGTACTCAGCACGAGCGGCGACGAGGCGACACCGACGCTGTTTGCGCCTGCAGCGGTCCGGAGAGTGTGCATCAACCCGTTACCCTGCAGGGCGCATGAGCGACTCCTGAGACATCAGAAGTACCCGAGCATCGCCAGCGAGTACACCTTTGAGGATCAAGACTATTGTGCGCGTCGGCTGTTTTACTTTGGGTCAATCGTTCGGGCCATGCTCTGAGCGCTACGGATGGTCATCTCCTTGGTGCTGCCTGCTATAATTCAAGATGTTCCTGGATCCGGAGCCCAAGCGGCAAAAGGCTGCATCGCCTTCACCTTTCCTACCACCGATGGCCATGGACGAGCTTGCCGACCAGCGCTGGAGAGCCATGCGGAAACCGCTGCATGAGCGAACAAAGTCGCAGAACAATGAGCAAGGCCGTGAAACGGACTTGGGGAAGCCCACGATCCGCCTAGTCAGGCACTCTCCCACCCCATCGATACGACCGCGCAGCTCCACATCCGATGCCGACATCGAAGACGTCCAGGTGGCAAAAAGAGTCAGCCTGAAGAGATACAAGAGCAATCGTGCGCAAAGTCGCTTATCACTGGTGCAGGGCGCTAGCCCGGCAGAACAGGATGGCCGTGTTTCAAAGTCGACCGCGTCGACGAATGAGGCGCAGAAGTTGCATCTACCTGCCACCATCGCCCTGTTGCCGAAGTCATCCACCCATGCAGTTCCCAAAACAGCATGGCACCGTCGCAGCGCATCGTCGGGTAATTACTCGAATTCCTCAACACTCCAAGAGGGCGACACCAGTCTTGTCGCCAGCAGCAGAGGAAGTGGGAGGTTCAGTCAGGGCACAACGCTGAGAGGCACGCCTACGCCGTATGACACAGAGCATCCCAAGCCGATCGAGGAAGGAGGGCCCGTTCAAGGGCCAGCGCATGCCCTGCAAACGCTGCAGGAAGCTTCTGCCGAGCAAGAGACCGTCAGAGCCGTCCCGCCCTCCGTCAAGTCAACCAGCACCGGCGATCAGCTGGGGTCTGGCCCGTCTGAGACATCACTAGCAGACGCGCAGACACAGCCATCACCGCCAGCTTACCCCGACGACCCTCCAGACATCCCGCGCAAGAGCTCCAGGCGTCGCTCCTCTGCCAGCTCTGCTCCTGCGCCCTTACACATCCGCAAGACGAGCTCGTCGCCGGCAGCGGAACATCGGGAGAGCCAAGAGTCTGATGAGCGGTTCGAGTCTGCCTTCCCCGAACCATCTTCGCCTATCGTGGTGATATATGACAGCGACTCGTCGATTCATCCACGTTCACGAAGCCAACCTCTGCGTTACACGACCTCATTGGAGTCGATCCAATCGCGCCTACAAAACGCCACTGTCATCATCCCAGAGACTGGACGTGGCCTTGCGAACAGCAGCTCTTGGGCATCCCTGCTTCCTGGTTCGTCCACCGATACGTTACCACCGCTACAAGTGTTGAAGAAGAGATCAAATCGTCGGCCAACGTCGCTATCGCTAGGATCGAGTTCGGCTTTTGCTTCCGGGAGCAGGATGGCCTCCCAAGACTACGATGATCTGCCGTACCCTCGTCACCAGTACAGCAGCCACCTCAGCACGATTGCAAGTGAGAGCGACAGGCAAAGCCGATCTACCAGCCGGCAACTGAGTCACTTCTCATTGGGGAGCGGAGTGTTGACAGGCGATGATGCGAGCAGTATACCGTTGTCTGGCACATGGCCGCGAGGACGGCGGGAAAGCGCTCCGGTAGAGTCCATGGCCTCCGACGTATCGCCAGATGTGTCTGGCGG